>CM059293.1:4297500-4380000 GCA_030340665.1 Neosalanx taihuensis
ACCACGTGTTGCACATTCACCCCCCCCTCACCCCCCCCCCCCCCCCCCCCCCCCCAGATCTGGCTTTGGTCCTGGTTCATATTGTAATTCAGTCGGACACACACACACTGCACTGCACTATAACCATTAGATGGCCATTTCAAATTAAAATGCTGTTAGATTTGGCAGATCTACTTTCAGATATGACTCATAAAAGATCTCCCCACTTTTTTGTCTGCATTATTACAAACGATGCATTGTAATATTACACTCAGCTGAAGAAGTCATTTATTCAAGTCGTGGTGAGTCACAGTTCATCAAAGCCGAATCCTTCACAGATGAATAAGCTGGTTGACAAAAAGCAGCAATAACGTTAGTCATGTGACCCATCCCAGCTCAGCTAGATATCTGGTTAGTTTTGCTTGATGTGGATGTGTGTGTTTGTGTACGTGTGTGTTGGCAACCAAATGTCTCAGAGAACTATACGTACTCCCTGTTTTAACATGATGCCCTTTGCAAGACTCCCCCTCCTCTGTCCTCCCTCTGTGCTGTGTCAAACCTAACAGTAACCCACTAACCAACCTCCAAACATGCGCTCCCTCTGCCCAGCTGGAGAATGCACCACCTGTGTCTCACCTTACCTTCTAAGTGTGCCGTGTTGGCCTGACCTTTGACCCCTAACCTCTGTCCCCTTCACTCCCTGTCCTCTGCCCTCTTGTGCACTGTGACCTCTCGTGTGACCTCCTGTGGGCCTGAACCGAGCACGTCTCTTGCAGAGGGAGGGGTTGGTGCAGACCCCTGGAGCAGTCCAGCCAGCTCTGCCCCAGGGAGGGGCCCTCAGGGCAGGGGAACCCAGGGCAGAGGCCCCCTGGACCGGGGAGTGGAGCTCCAGGACCCCAGTAGAAACAGAAGGGCTCATCCAAATTGGGCTATACTCGGTAATTAACCATGCAGACACGCAGTGCAGAGAGGGAGGTAGTGTACATGTGTGTGAGCAAACCTGGTCGTGTGTGTGTGAGTGAGAGTGTGTGTGTGTGTGAGATAGAGAGAGATGAGGTTTGTGTTTTCAGTGTGTTTGTTTCTCCTTTTTGTGCCTTCCATAAATCACATTGTGCAGTGTGATTCTGTCAGAGCTCAGTCTCTCAGGCGGCATTGTGAGACCAATCATTTCCTGAGGAATGATATATTTCCCATGGAGAATATCAAACTCACACTCCCCAACAATACTGGCCTTTATCCTGGTCCTTGTGGATATTAAAGTACCTGGACCTAGCTATGCTTAGATAGAAGATGCAGGCATGGACCATGGCTACCGATGATGGTTCTTTACGAATGTGTTGCGAGAAAGAGATATCAGACAGAGACAGACATGTTGAATATAAAGAAGTATGGGGGTAGTCTGGGACTACTAGAAACACTGAAGAAGTGAAAAACCTACTTAAGTAGCCTACAGTAACAAGTAAGTATTTGTACTGTGTTACTTCCCATCCCGCATTAACCGGAGGAGATATGAGAGAATGTCAACTTCTCCATGCTTCATTTTTTGTGTTTGATTAATGGACTAATACCACATTTCCAGGTAGCATTACAGATGAAATGGACAATGTTGACCTTGGACAACTAATTGGAATTAAACCAAAGCCAAAACAAAATTATCTGGTCACGTACATGAGTTATCACCCCAAGCACACACACGCACACACACACACACTCACACACAAGATCACACACACACACGCTGGTTGCTTTAAGTGCTGCTGTAGGCTTGATCACATCAGTGCAGCTGAGAGGCTGAATCAGACTGAGGCCTCATTCAGAGAAACCTGGAGGCCATAATTCACTTTCCCTCCATGCATGCAAACAGCTAAACACAGCCTTTTTCACATAATGGAAAAGACCATCAACTCTGAAAACATGAAAAATCACCAACCAATTCTTTACCGAGCACATCCCAACCAAAGCAGGCCTTCCGGATCATTCTGTACACACTGGAAAATAGCAGCCAGTTTTTCCGTTATATTTCCTTTCTGCTGTCATTGGATGACAGGAGCGAAGGATCATATTAATGATTCGAAAAACTCTCTTCAATAGACCAGGTTGCTTTTCCACGGTTGTGCCTGTGTACCACGAGTGGTGACTTATAAATCATCGCAGGTCCACCGAACGTGACTCTGTTCTGATGGGTCGACCGTTTGGCTGGAGATTAGGGCCATTTTTTTATATCTTTCTGCAACTCAGCATTGCATCTGTAAACCTCGGCCAAGACTGAGTGGCCCAGGGGAAAAAAAACACATTCAGATTAATTAAAAACCTTAAAAATCCCCTCGCGGAATAATGTTAGTCATTGTTCGTGTTAATATGAATGGAACTGCAGGCTAACCGTAAAGAGCGGTTTTCAAAATATTAATCACATTATTACAGCAAAGTTGATTTATTGTTTGGGGTAATTATCCTTTTAAAAGAATTCTGTCCCATGTTGGCTAGTGAGTAATGGACTGCATAAGCATGCAGAAGGGAAATCTAAATTGATAGCGTGTTATGGATATTTGTAAACCGTAACTTGCGATTATTCTTGAACTGTGCAACTGTCCTCCATAATGACAGTCTTTGTATCTCAAGTATTCTTCAAAAATGTTCTAAAAGTATTCTGATTTAAACTTTATTAATAGTCCTTCACATGGGAGCCAGACTAAGTAAATATAGCTCAGAGACAATATTAATATTTGTAGATTTGGAGGGTACATATTGTTCTTGGAATGGAAAATGAAAATTTACCTTATTATCATAAGAGCGTCACAGTAACAGCATCCCAGCAAGAAGGAAAGAGCGCGCCCGAACGGAGGAGAGAGATGGAAGGTTTTACATGAATATTCTACATAGAACAGTTTGCTGCTAGACCTTCCGATTTTCTTCCACATGGTCTATCGTGTTTGAAGTCAGTTTGTTATATTATGAAAGCCTTGAATAAAACAAAATTCGAGAGCCTTCTAAAGGCCTGCAGGATACACAGCTAAACCACCAACCTGTTTCCACAGGTCAATTTGGGGAAAATGTTGTGGAATGAATCACATCTCTAATAGATCTTTCTAGTGTTTCCAACCAATATCAGTGTCTGGGAGTCAGGTAGCTGAGTGGTTAGGGCGTCGGACTAGTGATCAGAAGGTTGTCGGTTTGATTTCCGGCTGAGGCAACATGAGGTTGTGTCCTTGAGCAAGGCACTTCACCCTACTTGCCTCAGGAATGTCCCTGTATGCGCTGGAAGTCTCTCTGGATTAGAGCTTCTGCTAAATGGCTAAAGGTAAATGTAAAATGTCTGACCATAAGAGAGAGCTGGCAGGGAGCTTTATCTGGCAGGGTGGTAGCTGGCCAGTCCCTCAGCTTGAAGCTTGTCCATTATTCACTTCCTCTGATTCACCCAGGAGTGAGTGGAGGGCTGACAGTCCAGGCAAGGGGGAGGGAGGGTGGAACAGAGGGGGAGTGTGTGTTCGTGTGTGTCCGTGGGGATGTTCCTGTGTCTGGGTGACCAAGTGACAGGCCCTGGTGGCTTCCTCTATTGTGGCTCTACTCTGCCTCTGTCTGACAGCCTGCAGAGTGTCTATTTCAACCATTGATAGCAGTGAAGACACACACACGTTAAATACAAGCTGTGCCATTCAAGGCTGATGTCAGGCACAGCCTCCACTACAGGCTGATGTCAGGCAGGCTGCCTTAGCTGCACCTGTTGAGAAGGTTATGAAAAAAAGGATGGTTGGACCCACCTATACATAACCACAGTGCTTTGCTCATTCTTTAGGGGCTGCAGTGAATAAAGGAAATGAATCATTTCACAAGAGTAATGTGGAGGGAATTGTAGAGTGGGTGGAGGGCGGATTGGGATTTGGCCTCTGTGCCTTTGCAGAATGTGTATGTGTGTGTGTCGGTCTGTGTGCGTGTCTGTGTGTGTGTGTCTGTGTGTGTGTGTTTGTCTGTCTGTGTGGGCTGAATCCTTAACTTTTTAAATTTACATGCAAAGCAGAGTGGCTGCTACGTCTTAACTGCGGTGAAGTTTGAAATGTACTCTGCAAATGCGCTTAGGAGCTCTGGGTAGCAAGGAAACCAATTTCATTACCGTTGGAAACTGGTCTGGTGTACTTTCATACAAAAAAAACACCACCATGTTCTCACTCTAGGTTTTAAAAAATGTTCAAGAATGTGTATTTAATAACTGAATTTGAAAGGTAGAGATAACTGATGTTCAAAAAGTTAAGCTGAATTATTTAAATATGAAGTAAAAAATAAAATAATATATATATATATACTTTGAAAATTTGATTTTCAACAGTTTTTGAACCCGGAATAGTTTAGTGTTTACTAAATAAATGGTTGTGACAGCGTAAATCTGGACTGAAATTTCATCAGGGATTAAAGTGGCACCTGACACACTGAGTTTGTATGACAACATGTGCACAAGTTGTTTAGTTCTCGGTCTGTGTGTGTCTGTGTTATGCTTGAGTGTGTATCTATGTGTGTGTGTGTGTGTGTGTGTGTGTGTGTGTGTGTGTGTGTAGAGGGTTTATGAGTATGTTGAATGTGTGTAAAAAAGAGAAAGCGAGAGAGAGAGTTTGAGAGGGAGTGTATGAAGGGTATGCTTGAGGATCAACATGTATGGGAGTCAGTCAGTCCGACCGTCAGCTCTCCTAGCTAGCGTGTAATGGCATCCTATGTCCCCCGGCTGTTTCTCTCCAACTCAATCTCCACGAGTAGCACCACAAATCAGGCCTGAGGCCTGTGCTGATGAAGCCTGTCCCTGTGCTACACCTACACTACAGCACTGGGGACTGGAATGTGTTTACCATGGCTGTCTGGATCCCTGCAGAGTATATGTACACAAAACTACACATGCACAGGCACTCACTCACACACACAGGCACACCCACACAGAGGTGCACAACTGCACACACACACACACACACACACACCAGACCTGGGAGGACGATGAAGAGGAAATTGCCTTTTTGATTGTGGTCAAGCAGAATCTCATCTGGATTTGATTGTCGCTTGTGTAAACAAGCAATTTATGACTCACCTCACAAGTAAAACTATTCACGTATTCTCTCTTTTCAACGTAAATGTCCAGATTTGATGTCAGTTCAGAAAAAGATGTCTATGTTAAACTCGTGAAACGCCTGAGCATTGAGTTTCCAAAACTCCTAGAGTTCAACTTCTCATTCCGATCTGTAAATCCCTCTCCAAGACCAGCTACTAATTAGATTGGCTACAGCTGGCTCTCTGCTGTCTCCAGTGGCCTGGGCGCAGGTGAGGCTAATTGGAAAAGTCTGCCATGGAGACCGTCAAGAGCAGACTGGAGAGAGAGAGAGAGAAATACAGGGAGGTGGAGAGAGAGAGATGGAAGGAGAGAGAGGAGGGGAATCAAGACAAGCCTGTGGTTAGGTTACACTTGTGGCCACGACCACACACCTGTTACTGCTCTCTCACACGACCCTGTTGGAAGCGCCTGTCAGCACTCTCCCGCAAGCATGCTGGACAAGGCTGGTCGTCCTTCAATCTGGGAAAGCTTATGTTCTTAGATCAACCTCGACACACTGTTAGCCTTAAGCACAGATGCACAAACCAAAACAACCAGTTTCAATAGCCCCTTAAAGCAAATCTAATATCAGCCTCAGAATCCCCCTAAATCCCCCTAAAGCGGACTAAATATGTTGCGGACGGCAAATGTATAACAGATCACCTCAGACCCTTCTGGAAGAATCCCCCAGCAGTACATTAAGAAAGACTGCTTTGGTTCAATGCAAAAGAGGGTAGGATAAGAGGCCAAACGCTGTCCATGAGTTGTGTTGTCAGGAGTACAGAGGGAGAGGCGCTCGCTGTGGTGGAGGAGCTGGAGATCTGCAGTGGTGTTTCACCACAGTGAGCAGCAAACAATCACACATGGCCAGGGATCGAAGAACTGCAGCACCTAGCCTAGCGGAACTGACAGCCTGAGCACATAATCCTCCTAGAGGAGAGGAGAGGAAGGGAGAGGAGAGGAGAAGAGGGGAGAAGAGAGGAGGGGAGAGGAGAAAAGAGGGGAGAAGAGAGGAGGGGAGAGGAGAAGAGGGGAGAAGAGAGGAGGGGAGAGGAGAAAAGAGGGGAGAAGAGAGGAGGGGAGAGGAGAAAAGAGGGGAGAAGAGAGGAGGGGAGAGGAGAAAAGAGGGGAGAAGAGAGGAGGGGAGAGGAGATGAGGGGAGAGGAGAAAAGAGGGGAGAAGAGAGGAGGGGAGAGATAAGAGAGGAGAAAAGAGGAGAGGACAGTAGGGGAGAGGAGAGAACAGAGGAGAGGAGGGGAGAAGAGAGGAGAAGAGAGGAGAGGAGGGGAGGGGAGAAGAGAGGACAGGAAAGAAGAGAGGAGAGGAGAGATGACAGGAAAGGGGATGGCAGGAGAGGGGAGAGAAGGATAGAAGGAGTGAAGTGAACAAGACACAGAGGGGTGAAAGTGGAGGGTAGCAGAGTACTGAGGGCAGCTTCAGGAAGAAATCATGCTGCTGCAGAGACCAAACGAAGGAAGTAAGCATGCAGGGAGCCCCAAGACCTCACTTTCTGTATTGACTGTTCTGATTAGTCCTGGGGAGAAAACAGCCTAAACGTACTCCCAGTCTAACAGAATCAATGTGATATCACTGTTCTCCTCTATTTCTGTAAGAGGCAGTTGAAACTACGAGGCGTTTTAAAAAACATTAAATGCCATGGTTATTATGTAGAGGGGTTTCTTTGGGAAGTGGAAAGCCATGAAACAGCGGGTGGAAGGGGCAGTTTGTCCGCTGAATTGGCTTGTAATAGGTTGTGAAGCTAATGCTGATATTGAACGTGAGGGGAGTCTGTCACTGAATAAAGTTAAGCATAGGCTTGGTGAGTCAGTTATTGCTTTGTTGCTGCCAGAGTAATCTGGTTAGACTGACACAGGATCAAATCAGCCAGCAGACGAGGGTTCAGCAGAGAGATGCTGGTGTGAGGAACATTGACACAATGCCAGACAAACTACACACTGTCTTGTACATGTAGGTTTATACACACACACACACACACACACACACACACACACGATGTAGTGATAGAGGCTCCCTCGTCTAGCTTTGTGACAGACTTACAAAACTGCAGGTGTGCTGGTGGGACTGAAGCCCAACATTTTTTGCTCCCTTCTGTCACTGGAAATACTGGAGTGCTTCGCCAGCCTTGCGGTGACTGAGAACAGGAGAACAGGCACATCTGGAGTATATTTACTGGCAACACTGCTAAGCCCTCATTAGCATAACATTAGCATAGACGAAGTCATATGGAGAGTACATAATGAGAGTGTGCCATCCAGTATGCTGGGGGCTGGAAGGTTGGGGAGTCGGAGGGGTGGGTGGCTGGAGACAAGGGGGGGCAGGAGGGATGTGTGGGGCAGGAGGGATGCAGGAGGGATGTGTGGGGCAGGAGGGATGCAGGAGGGATGTGTGGGGCAGGAGGGATGCAGGAGGGATGCAGGAGGGATGTGTGGGGCAGGAGGGATGCAGGAGGGATGTGTGGGGCAGGAGGGATGTGTGGGGCAGGAGGGATGCAGGAGGGATGTGTGGGGCAGGAGGGATGCAGGAGGGATGTGTGGGGCAGGAGGGATGTGTGGGGCAGGAGGGATGTGTGGGGCAGGAGGGATGTGTGGGGCAGGAGGGATGTGTGGGGCAGGAGGGATGTGTGGGGCAGGAGGGATTCAGGAGGAATGTGTGGGGCAGGAGGGATTCAGGAGGAATGTGTGGGGCAGGAGGGATGCAGGAGGGATGTGTGGGGCAGGAGGGATGCAGGAGGGATGTGTGGGGCAGGAGGGATGTGTGGGGCAGGAGGGATGCAGGAGGGATGTGTGGGGCAGGAGGGATGTGTGGGGCAGGAGGGATGCAGGAGGGATGTGTGGGGCAGGAGGGATGCAGGAGGGATGTGTGGGGCAGGAGGGATGCAGGAGGGATGTGTGGGGCAGGAGGGATGTGTGGGGCAGGAGGGATGCAGGAGGGATGTGTGGGGCAGGAGGGATGTGTGGGGCAGGAGGGATGTGTGGGGCAGGAGGGATGTGTGGGGCAGGAGGGATGCAGGAGGGATGTGTGGGGCAGGAGGGATGTGTGGGGCAGGAGGGATGTGTGGGGCAGGAGGGATGCAGGAGGGATGTGTGGGGCAGGAGGGATGTGTGGGGCAGGAGGGATGCAGGAGGGATGTGTGGGGCAGGAGGGATGTGTGGGGCAGGAGGGATGTGTGGGGCAGGAGGGATGTGTGGGGCAGGAGGGATGTGTGGGGCAGGAGGGATGCAGGAGGAATGTGTGGGGCAGGAGGGATGTGTGGGGCAGGAGGGATGTGTGGGGCAGGAGGGATGTGTGGGGCAGGAGGGATGCAGGAGGAATGTGTGGGGCAGGAGGGATGTGTGGGGCAGGAGGGATGTGTGGGGCAGGAGGGATGTGTGGGGCAGGAGGGATGTGTGGGGCAGGAGGGATGTGTGGGGCAGGAGGGATGTGTGGGGCAGGAGGGATGCAGGAGGGATGTGTGGGGCAGGAGGGATGTGTGGGGCAGGAGGGATGTGTGGGGCAGGAGGGATGTGTGGGGCAGGAGGGATGCAGGAGGAATGTGTGGGGCAGGAGGGATGTGTGGGGCAGGAGGGATGTGTGGGGCAGGAGGGATGTGTGGGGCAGGAGGGATGTGTGGGGCAGGAGGGATGTGTGGGGCAGGAGGGATGTGTGGGGCAGGAGGGATGTGTGGGGCAGGAGGGATGTGTGGGGCAGGAGGGATGTGTGGGGCAGGAGGGATGCAGGAGGGATGTGTGGGGCAGGAGGGATGTGTGGGGCAGGAGGGATGTGTGGGGCAGGAGGGATGCAGGAGGGATGTGTGGGGCAGGAGGGATGTGTGGGGCAGGAGGGATGCAGAAGGGATGTGTGGGGCAGGAGGGATGTGTGGGGCAGGAGGGATGTGTGGGGCAGGAGGGATGTGTGGGGCAGGAGGGATGTGTGGGGCAGGAGGGATGTGTGGGGCAGGAGGGATGCAGGAGGGATGTGTGGGGCAGGAGGGATGTGTGGGGCAGGAGGGATGTGTGGGGCAGGAGGGATGTGTGGGGCAGGAGGGATGTGTGGGGCAGGAGGGATGTGTGGGGCAGGAGGGATGTGTGGGGCAGGAGGGATGTGTGGGGCAGGAGGGATGCAGGAGGGATGTGTGGGGCAGGAGGGATGTGTGGGGCAGGAGGGATGTGTGGGGCAGGAGGGATGTGTGGGGCAGGAGGGATGTGTGGGGCAGGAGGGATGCAGGAGGGATGTGTGGGGCAGGAGGGATGTGTGGGGCAGGAGGGATGTGTGGGGCAGGAGGGATGTGTGGGGCAGGAGGGATGTGTGGGGCAGGAGGGATGTGTGGGGCAGGAGGGATGTGTGGGGCAGGAGGGATGTGTGGGGCAGGAGGGATGTGTGGGGCAGGAGGGATGTGTGGGGCAGGAGGGATGTGTGGGGCAGGAGGGATGTGCAACACTGGATGATGTTGGATGTCTCTCTAACACATCAAGCTGAGCAAACATTTAGGCTTAGAATGACATACAATGTTGGTTTTCTACTGATATAACTACTTAATTATAGTTCTAAGTTAAATACATAAAGAAGGGATAAGTTATGTGTGTGATAATGTAACCTTCTGATAACTGATATGGCCGAAAGTGATTAATTGCTAATTTGTTCATTAATAATATAATTCCTATACATTAAAACGCTATCCATACCTTATTTCCAGATATAAAACTGGGTGATTAATCATTCATGCATGCTATTAGATCATCTTTCAGAATGTTCTTTATGGAGGCTTTCTATCTTTTCTCACATTTTGAAGACAAAGGTCACTGTCAGATCCAGTTTTTAAGGTTATGGTTCTGTGGTGAAAGGATCCTCCCATTCTACGATGGTTATTAACTGTCTGTGTATCCATCTCCAGCCGTTTATATGGAATGTAAGACAATCATTAACTCCAGTGTAGGAAAGAAATGTCTATAGCCGCCTCTGCCCTTTGTCAGTTCAATTCCGACCAGACCGATATGTCACTTTAGTCAGTCTAAAGCATCGTGAATCTTCAAGATGTTGCTTTACTGAATCATTGTTTCCTTTGGTCTTTCGTTTATTTCACATCGACACAAAGGACGTGGATGTATTGAAGTCTTTTGTGCTTGTGCTGCTCGATGAGTTTCTAAAGAGGACTCATGGCACTAGTGTAGTATTTGAGAAGCACGTGTCATCTGATTTACCTGTGGGGAATTTTAGTCCATCCTGACTCGCTGAAGGTTTTGCTCTATTGTTGAAATCAATGGTGTTGTAGCAATGATACTGCAAAAAGGTCAACCTGAGGTCACCATGGGATCACTCAAAATACCAAGTAACTGGTGGAGTGTTGAGAGCATTGTCAGATAGAGAGAGCGAGAGAGCGAAGGCAAGCTCAAACTCACAACAACAACAAATTTTATCCGCATACCCCCCACGCCAACCCCCCACGCCAACCCCCCCCCCCCGCCCCCCAGCCCCCACCTCTCCTCTCGGAGATCCGTTCAGATCCAAGCATTGATTTTCTGAAGTGCTATCTAAGTTGTCAAGGCCACAGAAGAGAAGTGCTTTCGCCGACCAGAAGTTATGTACGTTATTAAGGAAACCAGTGGAAAGGAGGCTTCGAAAAACAGCAGAGGATCATACTTTATTTTTCAGCAGATGGGGGATTGCTGCTGATGGATTTAATATCACGGCTGGTAGAGATCAGCAGACTGGTTGGGGGAACTTACTGTATATCTACATTTATGAGCGCTGGCTGATAATAATTGCCTGTGTCTGGTGGGAGACGAAGGTAGAGGGCTGGGGAGGAGGCTGGGAAGAGGATGGAGAGAAGGCTGGGAAGGGGGCTGGGAGGAGGCTGAAAAGAAGGCTGGGGAGGAGGCTGGGGCTGGTGTTTGTGTGCTCTGTTCTGACGTTGTGTCCTTGGGCAAGGCACTTCACCCTACTTTCCTATGGGGGAATGTCCCTGTACTTGCTGTAAATATTTTACAGATAAGAGCGTTTGCTAAATGGCTAAATGTAAATGTAATGGGTTTTTTCACCATTATTTCAACAGTCTTTCACTCCTCTACATGTCCCTATTATGCACTCATCTACCGCCTCCCTCCCTCCCTTTATCCACTACTAGTCCAATTGCTCTCTTCCACCCCTCTACCCCCCTCTTCCCCGCCCCCTACCTTCATTGTCCCTCAGAGGTCGGATGGAAGGTTCCCCAGACTCACTTCTCTTACTTCTGTGAGAGGCACATTTCTGCTTCTGCTAATGCAGACGTATTTAAGGCCCAGCTCCCCATGGGGGTCCGAAGAGGCCTCTGGCGATGCTAAAACCGCAAATGTACATTTTCATAGGTTATTAAGCATTGATTTTTCTCTGGATTAAGAGGCGTCGTAACACTAAGCACCTTGAATTTAAAATGCACTCGGGAATGTTGTTATCAGCTCAACAGGGCGGTTGGATGCTAGTGTGTCTGTACAGCGACTGACTGACTCACTGAGCACGTACGAGTGTTGGTACAGAGCGTGAAGATTTGCCCTCCAAAGTCACACACACACACACACACACATAGCAGCAGCTGAAAGCTCTCCTGCTGATGCCGCTTTCAAATGTACCCAAAGTGTTGAGCGTACGCAGAAAACATCCTCACACACGTCAGACGCAAACAACCGACTCAAAATACTCATGCGGAAGCGCATGGGTGCACACACAAGGGCATTCGCACACGCGCCAACACACACACACACACACACACACTAAGAAACAAATTAGCATGTGAACAGCTTCTCCCCAATTAGCCTGCCTTATTATTCCACTCAGTCAAATAGAACTACACAGAGAGAAATCAAATATCCTGAGGGGGAATACATTTAACACATCCAGTCAGGAAGGCTGGGGCCGGGTGCTGAGGTAGTCTGGGAAATTACCCAGGAACGTATCCACGAGAGTCCTCGCCTCACTCTGTGTTACCAGAGAGACAAGACACCTTCCATATGCATAAAAAAGCTGGGGGTGCACTTGATTTATACTACACAGCAAATTGCTGCATGTTTACTCTTTTGGGGGTGGGTGGGAAGGGGTGTGGCATATCCCATCGATTCTGTTGTATCGGACTGGTTCGATCAAACGTACTGTACCTTGTTTGTATTCAGATATTGGAGATATGTGCTTAACCAAGGCCTGGAGGGCAGACTGTTCAAGGTCAGACAGGCCAGTTACATGTGAGCCTGTCAATACAATGTGTGTGACAGTGTGATGTAGTCCCTCTGCCCCAAAGGGATGGAACTCTGGGAGGAAATATAAACAATAAACAACTCTGTACCATGAGACAACAGTCAGCGAAACACATTCTGCAAATATTATGTTTATAAATATATCATATTTACAATGAACAACATCTCAAAAGTACATATTTTTGGGTGAGGGTTGCATCTATAATATCTTCTGAATAATACATTATATTTTCTATGCCTCAGGTTAGCAGAGAGCTGATAAATAAATTAGATTTCCACAAGTTACTGACAGAACTCTCAGATTGAAATGTATTTATTTTATTTTTGGGGGCCAACAATGATGGAATTCTATTGTGTGCTCAAATTGCTGTTCCGTGTGTTGTTGCTTTGAATCTAATGAATGCACAAGGGCTTTTAATATTTATGTCCATGGAGCAATAATGCGTTGGCAGCAGTTAAAAGCGAATTCATTCTCATTTCCGACACTGTCTCTTTCAGTTGAATAAATAAACTGGTGCTCGCTCAAATAATCAAAAAAAAAAAAATATATTTTCAGACCCAACCCAGATGATAAAAAAGCACAGTGCACCAAAGGAAATACTTGATATAAACTGTTATGAAATTCCAGCATCTATTAGCTACTGAAATATATGTTACAGATGAAACGTTGATCAGAAAAATATAATAATGAAATGTTGGATTATCAACACACGCGTGTGTGTGTGAACATGTGGATTATGACTATATGAACACGGGGTTCTGCAATCACGTTTGTGTCTGTACGCAGTAAGCACTGTACCACTCTTCACTTCCTGCCAGAGCAGACCAATAGCAAGGTCACTAGAACCTTCCGCTTTGTCCCCTTGGCGCTTACCTACTCAGGCTGGGCTCAAAATGCCATTCTTCTCTTCCAAACATCTTCCACACAGAGCCTCAGCCACTTCAAAAGACCCAGCAGGCAGCCTCGGAACACAGAGAGGCATGGACCTGCTTTCACCTTCGCAGCTAACATGGCTGTCTAAAGTGGGGAGAGGGAGGAAGAATAGAGAGAGAACTTTATTTTCCTTTCCCATAAAGTCGGGATGGGGAAGGGGCCGTGGGGGTGGGGGGGGGGGGGCGGGGGTGGGGAGAAGCAGGGGTGCAGGAAATTTGACAGTTGTGATGGCAGGAGACTACAGGTTATGTTTCACAGCTAGAAGCTAGCCTAGGAAACACATTGTCAAAAAACATAAAAAGGTCCACTTTGACAGTGCTTTGAGAGACCCCGCTTTGTGCTGTAAAAGTGGACCGATAATTCACAGATGGACTTGAGGGACAGTGAAAGTTTGAACGGAAACGTTTTTCTTTTCAAGTACTTTTCGCTGGCGTTCTTTTGATAACAAGGGTGAGTGAGAGGTCAGAGGTCATCCTGTGCCATCAGTACAGCTTCACACCACGCAAGATTAATTATGAGCACCCAAACCTGTTGACAGATATCCTTGTCTGCTGTGCCTGTGTTCAATACCAAAAGACTATAACCTGAAAATGTGTACACCAACACACGTATCCTTCTTATTTTGCACTTGACGCACAGCAGATTTTTTTCGTCTACAGGCGCACGTCAGTAAATTAAGGGATGAACATTTCAGGTAAATAGGGCCCCTTACATCTTATCTTTACAGTGGAATGTATGAACATCTGGAGAAGAGATGAACAAGTCCCTAATCAGTCATCTGCGATCAGTTCCCCGTTTTTAGTCCACGTTACCTCAGCCTGGAGACTTTGTGTGGGCAGCTGATCCCAGACCAGCCTTCCCAGGGCAGCCTGGACAGTCTCCTGGCGACCTCCTCTTCTCCACTGCTTCACTCCGAGGGTCACTGGGTCAAACTAGGGGGTTGCAGCAGAGAGACTTCCTGAAGTGCTCCATCATGAAGGAACCCTGTGGTTCTCGTCTGTTTCCAGGACAGTGTTATTTAAACAGAGTGTCAGGAGCTGAGGCAGGACGGAGACGAACGGTCCAGGGAAGCCCAGTTACCGTGTCGGTGCGTTCCCCTCGTTTCAAACAGATAAGGATCTATGGTGTGAAAGCAGGCCATTATGCCTACAACAGCGACGTCTGTGGAACATCACGAGCCACTCCAGGATCCCAGCGGTCCAAACAAGTGATGGGGAGACTCAACAACTCGTATCAGAAGCTTCGAAAGTACGACGGTGTAAGAATTAGAATCAACAGCAACAGTAGTTTTCCAACCTAACTTTCAACTTTTTTTTTTGCTGCCATGGGACTTTCACGGGTTGTTCGATTTGGCTGGATCGCCCTGCACGGTCTCTCATCAAAAGAGGCCTCGTCTTCGCATTCTGCGTTCAAACCACCCCCCCCCCCCACCCCCCCGCACCCCGGCGGCTTGAGGTGGAGTCTCACGAAATAGGCTGCGAAACTTCTAAGGCAAACAGACGAAAGGAGCTAAACAACTCGAGCTGTATATTTTCCCGGGTCAATTCGCTGGGTTTGGGTTTGTGAGATAGCATCCCTTTCGGTGTCTCTTCTAATCAGTGTGGGTGTAACAGCAGAGCGAAGCCTTTTCTCCCCTGCCAGGAGGAAACACGCTCGACAGGCTCGTAGAGTTGTAACATCAGTATCCAGCCTCCTGGTAAGTGGGGGAGGCTTAGAACTGGGCTCAGAGCTTTAGGATCGTACCCGGTGGTAATACGCACCGTTTCAAATCCGGTTTGCTGTTGCTCTTCGGTGGGCGATTCCCCCCCCTCCCCCCATCCCCCCTCCCCACCCCTTCTCTCAGAGTGCTAGCTAGCTCACACTGGGTACAGGAAGCGTGGAAGGGTGCTTTCAACTGGTCTCTGAGCGGAGTAGCATGTCGACCTTTCACCTCTTTGGGGAGGGGGGAGTGTGAAACCGCAACGGCATCGTAAAAAACAGGCCAACGACTTTGTCATTCGGAGCAGTTCTGGAGCAGTCAGCCAGCCAGCCCGCTCGCTCAGACAGTCGGCCAGAGCCAGTCATGCACACCCTGGGTCGTTTCCTCAGTGCCAGATATGAGTCTCTTCATCACTGCGGCTGTAGATATCGGCACGGCAGCAACCCTTAATCTGGACACAGTGAAGACGAATGCAGCCTCGCCGCTGGTGCTGGTGCACAGACACACACACACACGGACACATCTCACACACACACACGAACATGAACACACACATGCACTTGCCGACGAGCGCACATACACACACCGCAAACACGCACCCTTGCCCTTACGACCACTTTATCTCAGATCTGGCCCTGTGACAGCTCATTCCCAGATCAATAATTGTGAGACAGGGCCAGGGCCGAGCACACTCCTCTCCAATCCAGCCCAGAAGAGGGAGGGAATCAATTATTAATCTGCCCCGTAATGGGACTACAGAACAGCTCCTAAAACACGTTGATATTTCCCTGTTCTCACAGGCACTCCTGGAGGACATCCCTCATGAACTATGGGTAATGCAGTTCAACCACTAGAGCTTGCTGGTGGATTTCAAGGACTCATTTGGAGTGGGTGATACGTTAAGCAGCATTTAATAATCTACTGTGCTTCTTAGACAGTCGTGATTGCTGGAATGGGGGAGGGTGGGGGGGGAAATGCTGCGTCCATGAATACAAATATGTGTTGTGTTCTTGGGCAGCAGTCACCATGGTGAGTCAAGATATTGACCAGGTTGCTGTCTTAGGTTCAGTGCACAGCGTAATACCTGTTCTCAGGATAGTCTCTCTCAAGGTTCAATTAGCAATTGATCGCGTGTGCACATGCTTACACAAACACACCCCACTGTTACACACACACACACATACACAGACTCACACATACAAACACACAGGAGAGAAAGAAAGAGCAGGGGAGATTAAAGGATGATGGCTTATTTAAACTTTTCATCCATTGTTATTGAATCGCAGTAAGACGTTTAAATATACATCAGAGGGCCAAGTCACTTAGCTCTAAGTGCAAATCAAATCCCCGTCTTCCAGACGCTTCTACGGGAATCTGCGTCGATGGGCTCCTTTCTAAAAGAGCTGGATCCTTCTCACTTGTTTCCTCATCACCTTTTCCACTGTCCTCTCTGCCCAGCGCAAAGACCACCTCCAGAGTGGTCTCTCTCCTTTAGCTGTCCATGTTCAGACGAGACGTGCTCGTTGGCATTATCACCAGCGAGGCTTGAAGACAAAGACATTCCCAACAAGCAAACTCCCTCCAGTGAAAGTCTGTAGAGTCACCCTCCCACAGACTGGCTGTCTCACACCTAGTCTTCATTTAGACTGAAGTCATCGGGATCCAACTCCATTGTTCAATTAGGAATCTCGCAAAGTCAAGGCCAAGTTTCCTTCGTGTGAAATGTGAACTCGTCGGATTAGATTCTAGGGGGGAGAACAGTGTGAGAGGGCAGTCGTAGAGTGTCATCCTCTGGACCTCGGTGTTATAACATAATGATCACTCCCATTAAACACCTTCAGTGTCAACCCCAGGAGAGCTGGGGGGGGGGGGTGAGGAACTGGTTCTCCAGATGCATTAAAGATCCACCCTGGGAAAGCGGAACTTGAGAAAAGCAACAGAGAGTGGTGTTAACGTAACTGAGAAGACACCATAGAGTGTGAACAGCCAACAGCCTCTCA
Organism: Neosalanx taihuensis; assembly: GCA_030340665.1. NCBI lineage: Eukaryota > Metazoa > Chordata > Actinopteri > Osmeriformes > Salangidae > Neosalanx > Neosalanx taihuensis. The sequence continues at coordinate 4,314,398 of CM059293.1, forward strand.
CTTCCTGGCTGGAACTTGAAATCGTAGCTGTGAAAGTTCCAGTGAGTCATAGACTTCTTTTTTTTTTTTTTACAAAACATAACAAATGAAAAAAAGTTCAATTATAGTGTTTTATACCATGACCAATACAGCATCCCAACCATGGTTTATCTATTTGAAACATTTTCTCCAGCTGTTTAAACCCAGGCTGTGATCTTGTCTTGTTGGATGCAAGTCTTTGACAGTGTTATCATCACAGCATGTATTCAGTAACTCAAATCAATGACAATGATTTGCCGGGGAACATTGGATCAATTCAGCCTATCCCAAGCAACAAATGTTTTACAATCCATTAGCCCGATGTGATTTACTACCTCAATATGACCTCTGTCAATTCACCTCAACTGTTATGACAATTACTAATATTGATTCACCTGCTCATTAATACAGCTCAAGTAGAATCCAATCCCTGTGTAAAACTACCTACCCACCCCCGAAGCAATGTCTATCTATTGAATATTCCATGTGTCTCGCTGGAAAAAATCAAGCGTACTTTTACATTTTAGTCATTTAGCAGACACTTGTATCCAGAGCAACTAACAGCAAGTACAAGGACAATCCCCCCTGAGACAAGTAGGGTGAAGTGCCTTGCCCAAGAACACAACGTCACGTAGCCACAGCCAGGGATCAAACTCACAACCTTCAGATCACAAGCCTGACTCCTTAACCACTGAGCCACGTGACTCCCTAGCCACCTGACTAGCATTTACTCAGGGTGGTAAATGCTGTGGTTCAGTGATTGGCCGAAGGACATGATGTTCGTCCTGTCTGTTGTTGATGCAGTAGCTGGAGAGAGTCAGAGAGTCTTATGTAACCTCTGCTGCCATGAATACCCATGAGTGCCTTCACCTCCACATCCCCCGCCCCCCCGCCCCCCAGCCATACGTCCCCTCCCACACCATCACTGTCCACATATTCCACAAAAATTGATTTTAGGTGTCATTGAAATCACACGCTCACTTAATTCAAAACCCAACAACTGGACACCTCATGCATGCGTCGAGCTGTTTGGGCGACGTGTCATTCCAGACGACAGCCTCCAATCAGAGCTCCCGGTCGCTTGTTTTGATTGGATGTCCTTTTTTCATGTACGAATGGGCGGAAATCATAAAACGGCACCAAGGTTAAACTGGAGTTGCGGCCAATCTGCTGTTTAGGTGAGACATTATTGAGGGTCTAGACACGCAGAGCGTCTGCCGTCGCTCACGCTCAGCAGAGTGCTTCTCCATCTCTCTGGCAGCCCTGTCACCCGAACCTCCAGCACTCCGGCCCCTAATGGATAGAAAGGAACACACTTCCTGCCGTGTTAAATGTATCAGACGTTGGGTTCACAAGCGGGCGGTAAACGGAGAAGTGGTCAGAGCTAGCCAGCTGGAGCAAAGACTGAACTAGGCGGTGGGGGGTAAGGGTGGGAAGGAGGGTTAGGATGGGGGGGGGGGGAGAGGGGGTTAGGAAAGGGGGGGGGGGTTAAGGTAGGGGGAGGGGCGTTACAGAAGGAGCAGGGGTTTACGTTACAGAGCCCCAAAAGAGGCTGTGTGGGAATGGAAAAATCCTGTTGCGTTGAGCTGGTGGGGTTACAGCTGGAAGCCACTCTGCCACCAGGTCTGCCAAGAAGTTAAGTCATCTTATTAAGGGGATGACCTAAGGGGGTTACCTTTCTACTTCCCTGTCCGGACACACGCAGAGACGCGGAGCTTTACGAGTAAAACTAGTTTCTCTCCTGTCCTGGTCCCATCTGTCTCTCAGCTCAAAGGACACGTGAGGAATTGCAGAGAGTCCTAATTTTGGCATCCAGGCTGTGGGAGCTTTGGCAGGGATTGCATGGTGAGAGCAGGGAAAATGCTTCTCCTCTGTATGTGATCTGAGAGGCTAAGGGGAGAGAGAAAGATGGAGAAAGAAAGAGAGGGAGTGCAAGAAAGACACTGAGGAAGAAATCCCAGCGATCCGCAGGGGATCAGGCATCTCTCACAGAAAGCTCTTCTGTCCTCCATATCAGCTGTGTCAGAGTGGCCTGGTCTCAGATAACCACGCTGGAACTACCCTGCTATACAGCCTATGACCAATAGGAGATAAGGTCTAATACGTGTTCTAGACATTCTTAACCACAGTTTTATCCATCTATCTCTTTCTTACTATGTTCCATCTTTCTTTTGTCTATTCTTTTTGCCATCTTGGCTTCCTCTTGTCGCTCTTCCTCTCTCCCTTTTTCTTTTGCTTGAGTCTTCCTCTTCTCTCGCTCTCCCTCATTACTGCTGCTCTTTGTCTTTTTCCCCCTTTCATTCTTCCTCACCTCTCTCTCTCTCTCTCTCTTTTTTCACTTTCATCTTCCTTTGTCAGCAGTCTGCCTGAAGGAACTGCAGCCTGTCTTCTTACATGGCATCTTCCATTCAGGTTTGCTCCACTCTTCCCCCTCTCTCCTCTCGTCCCCCTCTCTCCTCTCTTCCCCCTCTCTCCTCTCGTCCCCCTCTCTCCTCTCTTCCCCCTCTCTCCTCTCTTCTCCTTCTCCCTCTCTCCTCTCTTCTCCCTCTCTCCTCTCTTCCCCCTCTCTTCCTTCTTCCCCCTCTCCTCTCTTCCCCCTCTCCTCTCGTCCCCTCTCCTCTCCCCTCTCTCCTCTCTTCCCCCTCTCTCCTCTCTTCCCCCTCTCTCTCCCTCTTCTCTTCCCCCTCTTCCTCTCTTCCCCCTCTCCTCTCTTCCCCCTCTCTCTCTCTCTCCCTCTCTCCTCTCTCCCTCTCCTCTCTTCCCCTCTCTCTCTCTCCCTCTCTCCTCTCATCTCCCCCTCTCCTCTCTTCCCCCCTCTCCCTCTCTTCCCCCCTCTCCTCTCTTCCCCCCTCTCTCCTCTCTTCCCCCTCTCCTCTCTTCCCCCTCTCCTCTCTTCCCCCTCTTCCTCTCTTCCCCCCTCTCCTCTCTTTTCCCCCCTCTCTCCTCTCTTCCCCTCTCCCTCTTCTCTCTTCCCCCTCTCTCTCTTCCCCCTCTCCTCTCTCTTCTCCTCTCTCCCCTCTCTCTCTCTTCCCCCTCTCCTCTCTTCCCCCTCTCTCTCTCCCCCACTCTCCTCTCTTCCCCCCTCCTCTCTTCCCCCCCTCTCCTCTCTTCCCCCTCTCCTCTCTCCCCCTCTCTCCTCTCTTCCCCCCTCTCCTCTCTTCCCCCTCTCTCCTCTCTTCCCCCCTCTCCTCTCTTCCCCCTCTCCTCTCTTCCCCTCTCTCCTCTCTTTCCCCTCTCTCCTCTCTTCCCCCTCTCTCCTCTCTTCCCACCTCTCCTCTCTTCCCCCTCTCTCCTCTCTTCCCCCTCTCCTCTCTTCCCCCTCTCCTCTTCCCCTCTCCCTCTCTTCCCCTCTCTCCTCTCTTCCCTCCTCTCCTCTCTTCCCCCTCTCTCCTCTCTTCCCCCTCTCTCCTCTCTTCCCCTCTCCTCTCTTCCCCCTCTCCTCTCTTCTCCCTCTCTCCTCTCTCTCTCCCCTCTCTCCTCTCTTCCCCCTCTCTCCTCTCGTCCCCCTCTCCCTCTCTTCCCCCTCATCTCCTCCTCTCTTCTCCCTCTCTCCTCTCTTCCCCCCTCTCCTCTCTTCCCCTCTCTGCCTCTCTTCCCCCTCTCCTCTCTTCCCCTCCTCTCTCTTCCCCCTCTCCTCTCTTCCCCCTCTCCTCTCTTGCCCCTCTCTCCTCTCCCCTCTCCTCTCTTCCCCCTCTCCTCTCGTCCCCCTCTCTCCTCTCTTCCCCCCTCTCCTCTCTTCCCCTTCTCCTCTCTTCCCCACTCTCCTCTCTTCCCCCTCTCCTCTCGTCCCCCCTCTCTTCGTCCCCCTCTCCTCTCTTCCCCCTCTCCTCTTTTCCCCCTCTCTCCTCTCTTCCCCCTCTCCTCTCGTCCCCCTCTCTCCTCTCTTCCCTCTCTCCTCTCTTCCCCCTCTCCTCTCGTCCCCCCTCTCTCCTCTCTTCCCCCTCTCCTCTCTTCCCCCTCGCTCCTCTCTTCCCCCTCTCCTCTCGTCCCCCTCTCTCCTCTCTTCCCCTCCATTCCTCTCTTCCCCCTCTCCTCTCTTCCCCCTCTCCTCTCTTCCCCCCTCTCTCTCTCTTCCCCCTCTCCTCTCGTCCCCCTCTCTCCTCTCTTCCCCCTCATTCCTCTCCTTCCCCCTCTCTCCTCTCTTCCCCCTTCTCCCTCTCGTCCCCCTCTCTCCTCTCTTCCCCCTCTCTCCTCTCTTCCCCTCTCCTCTCGTCCCCTCTCTCCTCTCTTCCCCCACTCTCCTCTCTTCCCCCTCTCCTCTCTTCTTTCCCTCCACATCCCTGCCAAGCCTAACTGAGTATGTGTTTTCACTTCTACCTGCCAGGAATGGTGTAGCAGCAGCTATCCATCTTCGGGGCAGACTTGGGCACACACCCAAATGTTAAATTAAAAACCTATAGCTGAGAGAAATGGGTCACGTGCACTTAAAATGTTGAAGACACAGCTTAGAAAAATGAACACTATCAATCACAGAAGCTGGTAGAGAGTCTGCCATGCATGGGGGAAGCAAGAGCAGCGCTTGGCATCTCCTTAGCCAATTATACTGGCTGACAGTTGGGAACAAAGTTTGTTTATTCTCAGAATAAGAGTCCATTGAATGTCATGGATCAGAGAGAGAGAGAGAGAGAGAGGAGGGAGAGAGAGAGAGAGAGAGAGAGAGAGAGAGAGAGAGAGAGAGAGAGAGAGAGAGAGAGAGAGGAGCACTGGGAGAGACACAGTGGAATGTCTCTCTGGTCATTCTGTGGTTTGCTGCATCAGACGCATCCGGGGCGATCTTACAGAACAGCAGTGTGCGAAGCAGCAGTGAGAGTGACATTTCAGAGCCCCTCTTGTCCATGCATTCCAAAACTATGGCCTGCTATTCTAGTACTGTACCATACACATCGTACACAGTACGTAAGTGTTGCAGCACTTTCTGTCAGTAAAAAGATCTGTCATAGCTGTATGTGGAGGACAGTTTACATTATTCAGGACAGAAACAGATGCTGACCCACTCAGCTTTGTGTACGGGGCCACTTTTCACTCAGGGAACATCTGCTCGTCTTCCCAAACAATAACATCACCCAATTTTCCATGCAAATCTTACAAGGTTTGGCATTAAAAGAAGCCACACAAGAAAAGGCCTGTAACCATCAAAGTTCCCTGACTTGGAGTGACTCATCGCTGCGAGGCAACCTACAATCTTCCAGCCTTATTGTCTGTGTTCTCTCTCCCTGTGGAAGGTGGCAGGGGCCTGGGACAGATGATTGACAGGTGGCAGAGGTACAGGCAAGGGCCTTGTCATATGTGAGTGCTTGCTGGGGAAGAAGGCTCGCTTGTCAGAGAGTAATCCTGGAGAAGGTCTAATCCTTCGGGGAGCAAAGCAAGCTCTCTCTTATTCCCTTCTTACTTCAGAACGTCCACAGGGCTCAGCGTGTACGTGTCCTTCTGGAGAGATCTCCAGACGGGATGATAGGAAGGTTTTCAGGGCCATCAAACCGAATCAGAGCAGGAAAGCTGCGGCGCTCTCATTTTCCTCTCTGAGATGTGGGGATGGGATGTTCTTGACATGTTGTCAAAGTTGAAGCGGTCCCTCAAATGAAAAGAAAGGGATGAAGTTGAAATGTCACTATTTCAAAGGACAGATCCAGTGACAGTTATTCCAGTTTTCACAAACTGCAGTTTCACAAAAAAAATCGATTCTAAAAGCCTCCCATTGCCGAACTAGACAACCATAAGTTTGCTTTAATTCATGATCTGAAAAGAAAGGTTGGATTAATTATCACCCTACAATAACTTCCTGTGGCATTAGGCAGTGTAATAGATCATTATGACAGGCGAGGAGGTGTGGTTATGAAGATGGATTCCACTTGCATTATGTGTTAAGAAATAAGATGGACATCTTGAAGATGCGCTCTTCCATCTTGGACAGATGTTGAGATGGTTTGGTGGTGGGGCTGTGATCAGGTGTTGCTGGAGGTTTGCCCTGTCAAAGGGGGTACGATATTGGGTTCGGGCTGGGACTAGGGCTGGGGCTAGGGGACTAGGGCTGGGGCTAGGGGCTAGGGCTGGTGCTAGGGGCTAGGGCTGGGGCTAGGGACTAGGGCTGGGGCTAGGGACTAGGGCTGGGGCTAGGGACTAGGGCTGGGGGCTAGGGACTAGGGCTGGTGCTAGGGCTGGGGCTAGGGCTGGGGCTGGGGCTAGGGCTGGGGCTAGGGCTTGGGGCTAGGGCTGGTACTAGGGGCTAGGGCTGGTGCTAGGGGCTTAGGGCTGGGGCTAGGGACTAGGGCTGGGGCTAGGGGCTAGGGCTGGTGCTAGGGTCGAGGAGAAGGATTGCACCTGGTAAAGATGAGCTTCAGCAGACTTTCTGAAATGCCCAGTAATATCTGTGTAGACTGGTTTGGAGGGAGGCTTGTCTTACCGGCTGATCTCCTGGCTGTCTGACTGATGATGAAACAGCCCACATGCCAGATCCATCAGTGTACGACACAAAATCCAGCGAGATCCGATGATGTCCCCCTCAACACAGCCTCTCTCTGGAGGGGGACCGAGCCTTGACCCTGATCAATACAGACAGAGGCGGAGGGAGAGAGGGGGGTGGGTAAAGCTGGAGGGAGAGAGAAAGAGGGGGAGACAGTAAGAGAGAAAGAGTCACACTGCAGGGATCAATTACAGGGCTGGTGAGTTATGGTATTTGCTGCACTTCCATGTGGGTTTATTGCACTGGGACGATGTTTGGAGAAACAGGAAGATTATTAAGCGCCAATGAAAGAGGGAGAGAGAGAGAGAGAGAGAGAGAGAGAGAGAGAGAGAGAGGAGGGAGAGAGAGAGAGAGAGAGAGAGAGAGAGGTGTGAGAGGGGAAGAAAAGTGAGAACAAAACCTGAGGGCTGTCTCTTCCTCCGCTAGTCCTCTGTCAGTTGTGCTTGTCTTGCACTTTCAGCAGCATTAAAAAGGCAAGCAGTGCAGCTGGGTCATTACGATCTGAAAAAGAGACAGAAGGAGCTGGGACTCGTCTTAAACAACCTGGGGTCTCGTTTCTTCATTTGATTTTAGAAGTCATTTCAATATTTATTTTCGAACAGCGTGGGATGAGGGATGAGGGGGGCAGTAGGGAGGGCTGAGGGGGGCAGTAGGGAGGGCTGAGGGGGGCAGTAGGGAGGGCTGAGGGGGGCAGTAGGGAGGCGCAGTAGGGAGGGATGAGGGGGGCAGTAGGGAGGGCTGAGGGGGGGCAGTAGGGAGGTCTGAGGGGGGCAGTAGGGAGGGCTGAGGGGGCAGTAGGGAGGGCTGAGGGGGGCAGTAGGGAGGGCTGAGGGGGGCCGTAGGGAGGGCTGAAGAGGCGCAGTAGGGAGGGATGAGGGGGCAGTAGGGAGGGCTGAGGGGGGCAGTAGGGAGGGCTGAGGGGGGCCGTAGGGAGGGCTGAGGGGGCAGTAGGGAGGGCTGAGGGGGGCAGTAGGGAGGGCTGAAGAGGCGCAGTAGGGAGGGCTGAGGGGGGCCGTAGGGAGGGCTGAAGAGGCGCAGTAGGGAGGGATGAGGGGGGCAGTAGGGAGGCGCAGTAGGGAGGGATGAGGGGGGCAGTAGGGAGGGATGAGGGGGGCAGTAGGGAGGGCTGAGGGGGGCATTAGGGAGGCTGAGGGGGGCAGTAGGGAGGAACCTGATTCAGATCTGACTCCCTGTTTGATTCAAAGCAACTCCCAACCTGTGCAGAGTATCGCGCCGGGCTGGCACCACAGCTGAGCTGCACTGTGGGATAGCTGTCCTCCACTGTGCGGGCTGACTGGCTACAGGAGGAGTTATGACACCTATCTGATCCTCCCCCTCCTCCTGACCTCCTCTCCCCTTCTCCTTCTCTTATGCTCTCTCTGTCTGACTTCTCAGTTTTGATAACTCGCTCCTCTCTCCTCCCCTGAACAGCACTCTGTGTCGTTTAGCCAATCACTTGCGCGCCTGAAAAGCAGGGGGGATGTGAAAAGGCGGGAGTGAGAAAGAGATTCTTCACATTTATGTTGGGGTCCGTGTGTGTGTGTGTGTGTGTCTTTCTGTCTGTGTGTGTCTGAGTGTGTGTGTGTGTGTATTTAGGACGTGGTGTTTGCGCCTCTCGCTGACAGCTGTGAGGAGGAGCCGTGTGCCAGGAGACGCTGCCAAGGCGGTGCCCGTGTTTAGGAGCTTGTCACAGGGATGAGATGGCCCCCGCTGCAGGCTTGTTTACTGGGCCTCTGAGCTACGTCTCTGGATGCAGACAGTAAACAGGTGTTTGTACGATGTGACATGCTGTTTAGGTGATACAGCAATGGGGAGGGGAGGGGAGAGGAGGGGAGAGCAGGAGAGGGAGAGAAGAGGAGACGAAAAGAGAAGGGAAGAGAGGAGAGGAGGGGAGAGTAGAGGATAGGATAGAGGAGAAGAGGAGGGGAGGAGGGGAGATTAGAGGATAGGATAGAGGAGAAGAGGAGGGGAGGAGGGGGAGAGTAGAGGATAGGATAGAGGAGGGGAGGAGGGGAGAGTAGAGGATAGGATAGAGGAGAAGAGGGGAGGAGGGAGAGGAGAAGCCTCCGTTCATCTCTGAGGTTCAGCATCCTGAGGAAGACTTTAGTTCATTGCCAGTTTCTTTTCCTAGAAGTCTCCCTGGTTTCTACCCCTCCCTTCCCTGCGTGTCCTCCAGCAGTGAAGAGCTTCCAGAAGTTTCTTTACAACATCACGTAAACAAGTGGCTTCATTCAGCCATGCTCACTCTCAAGTCCCTGGATACGCTAGAGAAGAAGAAAAAACATCTCTTGGGTTTTAGACAAAACGTTTTAGACAACAGGGTCAGCTCACTGGCCAAGTACTCAGTGATCCGCCTCCTCCTAACAGCCAGCCAATCAAACTGCTCACAGAGGGTTTGGCCAGGATTCTGACTCTTGGGATGAACAGAACACGTCATGTTCTTCACCTCCGTACTGACGCTGTCCACAGTCCCTCACCTTTCCCCTCACAGGCAAGCTCTGACTGAAGGAGGGAGGGAGGGAGGGAGGGAGGGAGGGAGGGACATGGCACACAGAGCCACCTTAATGACCCCTCTCTCCGCCACACTGGATCAGTTGTGTTTTGATCTGACAGCATCACAGAGGTATTATTACTGTCCCAGGTGAAACACACCCCCTTTCAGACATCCTCCTCTCACTCCTCCCCACTTCCGCTCAACACCCCCCCCCCCCCCCCCCCCCCCCCCCCATCTCCAGCCCTAAAAGCACAAGCTGCGTCTGGTAGGAGATCCACTAACACTTTGAGCAGCATTACATGGAACATAATCCTTTATCACAGTGGGGACGAATCGATGGCGATTAAAATGTCGTCTCCCCTGTCATGTCGTTGCTGTTTAGTTTTTGGGTTCGAGCTTGTCGGCTGATTAAGAGCGGTGCCGTGGAGACCAGGTTTGAGTCTGGTTGGTTGGTTATTTTGGGGACGCGTCAGTAGTTATTCCTGTGAGGGAACCAGGTGAATAAACACTACCTGAACACAGAGGGGAATCCTGCAGCGTCGCTCCCGGCAACACACACACACACACACACGCACACTGACAGAGGGGGTTAGTTCCATACAGCACAAAAACATACACTCACAAATGCACCCTGGCGTTCACACTTCCACAGAGATGCAGACGCACACGCATAATCATTTCCAGCGAGTCAGAGTCAGAACGGAGGAGAGGCGAAGGAAGGAGAATTGAGGAGAGATGCTTAAAGGAGCTTCATCGTAGTGTATCGGACACCTGCCTGACTTGGTGTCGCATAAACCAACCTCACTGATCTGAGTCACTTAACACTGGCCTCCAACTTCTCTGCCCCCATCTTTTTTCCTCTCTCGCTCTCTTTCTTTCTCTCTCTCTCTCTCTTTTTCACTTTCTCTCTCTCATTCCCCTTACCTATTTTCCTCTCTCAGCCATTTCATTTAGTGTAGAGCACTCAAACTGCACCCGACAGCAGCCTCCCTTTGCCCCTATCTCTGAACTGGAGGTCTCCTCTCATTGGCTGCGTTGTACCAATATGTTTAAGAAGTTCTACTTCCAATAAGCCTAAGAGCACCACAGGTTTTCAGGCTTGGCTGGAGAGCCTCTTGGCTTCTTGCCAGTATGCAGTGCAAACCACGGAAGAGGGAGAGAACGAGACGGCCCTCCCTCTTTAACTGTGGCTTCAGGTCACGAGAGCGGTGTGAATTACAGGACTTAGAAAGCTGTTTAACGCTGATGAAAAACCTGTTCAACTGTTCAGCACTCTGTTCAAAAGTCCTAAATGACTATCTGGATTCTTAACCCTTCACCTATCTATCTCTCTTTCTCTTTCTCTTTATCTCTCTCCCTCTCTTTCTCCCTCTTTTTCTCCGCCTGCCTCTCTCTCCCTCTCTTTCTCCCTCTTTTTCTCCGCCTGCATCTCTCTCTCTCCCTCTCTTTCTCCCGCTCTTTTTCCGTCTCTCCCTCTCTCTCTTAACTCTTTTCCTCCCTCTACCTATCTTTGTCCCTCTCTTTCTTCCTCTCTCCTTCTCTTTCTCCCTCTCTCTCTTTCCCCTCCACTTCTATAATTTCCCCACTTTATCCTCCATTCTTACTTAGCTGATTAGCTTGGGAGGAAAGCCAGAAAGGGCTCACTCTCTTCTTGCACCAGCACTACTTCACACACACACTCCCTCACTGCCGAGTTATGTCTTTTTAGCTCCCCACACACACACACTATACTCCCATCCCTCCATCTTTGAGGTGCCATGTTAATAAGCTACCTATTAATGGAGATGGTGATTGAATGGATGAATATGTGTGGTGATGTGGGCAGTGGGCTGGATGGGTCTGGGGAGGAAGCCATCCAATCAATCACTCTTAATGGTGCCTTTTACAAAGATTAGTGTTGCAGCCTGCAAACACACTTCCACCTGCAGGGTCCCCATGACTAGCTGACTGACTGGCTGTTTTGATGGGTGTCTGGTTAGTTAGTTAGTTTGACCGGCTGGCTGTTTTTATGGTTGTCTGGCTAATTAGTTTGACCGGCTGGCTGTTTTGATGGGTGTCTGGCCAGTTGGTTTGACTGACTGGCTGTTTTGATGGGTGTCTGGCTAGTTGGTTTGACTGGCTGGCTGTTTTGATGGGTGCCTGGCTAATTAGTTTGACCGGCTGGCTGTTTTGATGCGTGCCTGGCTAGTTGGTTTGACTGACTGGCTGTTTTGATGGTTGTCTGGCTAATTAGTTTGACTGGCTGGCTGTTTTGATGGGTGTCTGGCTAGTTGGTTGACTGGCTAGTTGTCTGTGATTTTTTTTAATGTCTGGCATGTGGTTTTGGTTAGCTGGCTGTTTTGGTTGGTTGTCTGCAAAGTTGGTTTGGCTGTTTTGGTTGGCTGTTGGTTGGCTGTTGGTTGGCTGTTTTGGTTGGCTGTTTTGGGTGGTTGTCTGACTGGTTGGCTGTTTTGGTTGGCTGTTTTGGCTGAGGTATCTGGCTGGTTTGTTTGGATGTGTGTCTGTGCACACTGTGACTGGAGATGAGCATCATGACATGGATGAACCAGTGGTTTCACTGTGACTGGAGATGAGCATCATGACATGGATGAACCAGTGGTTTCACTGTGACTGGAGATGAGCATCATGACATGGATGAACCAGTGGTTTCACTGTGACTGGAGATGAGCATCATGACATGGATGAACCAGTGGTTTGACTGTGACTGGAGATGAGCATCATGACATGGATGAACCAGTGGTTTGACTGTGACTGGAGATGAGCATCATGACATGGATGAACCAGTGGTTTGACTGTGACTGGAGATGAGCATCATGACATGGATGAACCAGTGGTTTCACTGTGACTGGAGATGAGCATCATGACATGGATGAACCAGTGGTTTCACTGTGACTGGAGATGAGCATCATGACATGGATGAACCAGTGGTTTCACTGTGACTGGAGATGAGCATCATGACATGGATGAACCAGTGGTTTCACTGTGACTGGAGATGAGCATCATGACATGGATGAACCAGTGGTTTCACTGTGACTGGAGATGAGCATCATGACATGGATGAACCAGTGGTTTCCTGCTGGAAACGTTTCAACTGAGCCAACACTCCATATGAGGTCCTCAAGATCAAAGCAGCGAAGAAGGCACAGAAACACACACACCTCTGTTACTCTCACTTACACACAAATGAAACGGAATGATTTAATCTCACACACACCTCTCCCTCTCTCTCTCTCTCTCTCTCTGTCTCTCTCTCTTTATGTCTCTATCTATATCTCTCTCTCTCACTGTCTCTCTCTCGCTCACACACACACACACACCCACACACACACACACACACCCACACACACACACACACACACACACACACACACACACACACACACACACACACACACACTGGTAGTGTGAACCATGTGAGCCAGCTGATGTGTTGAGTCCGTCTTAGAGGAGGTGTTTCTGGGTTCCCGCAGGCTCTTGTTTCCTCCATGTTTAAAGCGGCTCCACAACAGGTGGTGTGGTTGTTGTGCTCCATCCCTTCTAATTGGTGGCAGGGTTTTGGCGGCCGTCGCTCTCTAAAAGCGACCCCTCCTCATGCTTTTGTGCCACTCTCTTTTCCCCCGGCAGTGGTTACAGTTTAAAAAGGGAGCCATTTCCTGCTCTGAGTGCTGGAGAATTCATCATTTCTTGACGCTCTGAAATGCTAAACAAACAGGGAGGCGCAACCCTGTAATTAGGCTGTATGCTTGAGCACTTAAACCTATTAGCAGCGGGGTGGGGGGGGGGGGTGACTGTATGTATGTGTGTGTGTGTGTGTGTGTGTGTGTGTGTGTGTGTGTGTGTGTGTGTGTGTGTGTGTGTGTGTGTGTGTGTGTGTGTGTGTGTGTGTGTGTGTGTGTGTGTGTGTGTGTGTGTGTGTGTGTGAGTTTGGGCGGTCGCACGGTGTGGTGGTCTCTTTGTTGATTGACTGTAAGTGTTGGTTTTTAATTAGCACATTCATAAGGGCTTATTGTTTTGATGTGTGCTCCTGCTTGCAGAGTGTTTGTTTGGTGCCTCCCGTGTCCTTCTGGGTAATTGGACTGCAGAGCGACTTGATTTGCTCCTCTTCCTTCTCATCTCCTCTCCATCTCTGCTCTGTCTTGTGATAAACATTGGGATTGGGGTGTTAGGTGATGTCATGGAGAAAAGGAGAGAAAGACAGTGTCAGAGAGAGAGAGAGAGAGTGGCAAAGACACAGAGAGACAGTAGCAGTGACAGAGAGAAAGAGAGACAGCGTCAGAGAGAGACAGAGACTGCGTCAGAGAGATACAAGCCCAAGAAGATGGGCTGGTGAGGGTTGAAGAGGGAAAAGAAACGTATGAGTAAAATAAACTATAACAGTAACACGTTGTTAGCGTGATGCGGTAAGATGAGCGGTTTCAGTATGAAGAGAAACCTACCCACACTGTAACTAAAGTACCTGCATCTCAACAATAACTGCACCTGTTCCATACTCAGATCCTCTTTGCTGTTTAAAAGTGCAGCACAATCCACAGTGATTCCTCAGTTACTGTGTGAAACCTGAGCTCAGTCTGAGGTTTGGCTCTAAGCTCCGCTGACTGGACATCGATTCCTAAGGGTCGGAGGTTAAACCCTACGGTCGCTGTGTGACTTGTCAACAACCACATCCACCTCCTGACCGGGAAAGACTGTGGTCGCAAACACGGTCCACCTTCCAGACCCCTGCGGTCATAAGACACCGGCCCTGTCTTTCTGACTGTCCCTCTGCGGTACGGAGTGTCAGGAGGGTCAAACCTGCTCAATAACTCAATCCCTCCCTAGTCTGGTGTGGTGACTGAATGACCTGCTGTTGCCAGACTTTATGGATGGAGATTTAGGAGGGTTTTCTGTGTCGTTTATTTGTCTCAGTTAGCCTGGGAGACCCATGATGAAGAGGAGGAAGAGGAGGAACAGGGGCAGACTTATGGATATAAATGAAGGGTGTTTGTGTGTGTGTGTGTGTGTGTGTGTGTGTGTGTGTGTGTGTGTGTGTGTGTGTGTGTGTGTGTGTGTGTGTGTGTGTGTGTGTGTGTGTGTACAGGGGCTGTCCCTCACGACACCTGAGTAGAATGGATGTGGGGTCCAGGGCTGAAGGAAAAGAAGTGACTCCTTACTGGCCCAATCACAAACACACACAAACGCACACGCACACTTTTTCACACACAAACCACCTACCTCTCTGAAACATCCTCCCCATCCATCTCCATTATCCAGCCATCTCCTGGAGCCCAAGGGACTGCCAGTCAGCCCTTCTCTCCCAGTAACAAGGCCTTTCGTCCTGGGGGAGAAAGAGCTGAGGAACCTGGGTAAAGGGGGGCTGGAGTTATGGTTCTTCTCTCTCTCTTGAGCCCCAGACTAAGTTAAACAGATGTGTTGCACCTCTCACCGGCATCAGGATATCCGCAGCCTGGGGCGATGCTGGGTTCCCCTCAGCGCAGGTTAGCTACCTTGCTTCAGGGATGAGGGGAAATATTAGCGTCACTATGGATAACGCTGTCCTTATTTCTGCTGCCGAATTAACTGAAGAATGAATACATAACTGACATACAAAAACTGTGTTTGCCACGGAGTTTATGCTTAAGAAGGAGCTGATGATCGAGGAATATGATCAAACGATTTTCTATCCTTCAAAGGGGATACATGACACTATCGTCACACGTCCTGCCAGCCTTTGACCCATGGAGTTCTCAGGCAAGAGGTCTTCATGTCTTATAGAGCTGTGGGAAGTTTACCAAGGGACCTTTTGACCAGGGAAACAGAGATGTCAGGTCTCGCTGACATCAGTTACATATCCATTGTCAATATGGGATTCTGATTGGTCAGCACTGTGTGATGTTTGCCCTCTCTCCTCTGCTGACCCCCAGGTCATGCCCAAGCCCATCGCTGTGGAGCCCTGCTGGGGAAGCAAAGCTGGTGTTCTGACCGTCCTCCTGTGTTTACCCAGAGTTCCATCGGGTATACCGCCTCCAGGACAGTCTGGTAAGAGCTCTACACACACACACACTCCCACCTTGCTCTCAACTCACCTCTCAACTCATCAGTTTTTGAGCTGGCAATGTTTTCCCAGTTTAATTTAGAACATGGTGTTTCACACTTTTGGCTTTAAAGGGAGGTAGAGAAGGTCATGGGTTCTATCGGGATGAATTACAGCAACCGTCTGGATCGATTCTCTCCTCCAGGTGACTTTCCTAATGCCAAACGGGATTGTGTTGCTGCTATAGACGGAGACCTGATATTACAGAACAGCTAAATATGCTGCTGTGGAAGTGAATTAGAAGATGGCCTTTTATAGCGACGCATATCATATCTGAAATAGGCTTAGCACTGTCAGCGCCCATCAAACTCCATCTCTCTCTCACACACACACACACACACACACACACACGCACACACACACACACACACACACACACATACACACACACACCCTTCAGACAACTTAATTATATACCCGATCCCTACACGCCATCTTCACCTTCTTTCAAAGCATTCTGGTGTTCGGTGGGTAAGTGCTGTTAGTCAGTCAGTCAGTATGTTCCTATCCTCTCCAGAATGCTGTGTGGAATAAGTGAGCAGGTGTGACGAAAGAGGAATTAAGCCCTTTGCTCCAGCAGGCAGCGGCTTCTCATGCTGAGGTAAAGCTGCTTGTGTTACTTCAACAGAGGTTTCTAAACTGGGAGGCAGACATGAATACAGAGGCTGGCTGACAGGCCGGCTGACGGGGGTGCCTGTCACACAGACAGGCAGACAAGGCAGGCAGGCAGGTAAGTAGGCAGCCAGGCAGGCAAGGCAGGCAGGCAGGTAAGTAGGCAGGCAGGCAGGCAAGGCAGGCAGGCAGGCAAGGCAGGCAAGGCAGGCAAGGCAGGCAAGGCAGGCAGGCAGGCAGGCAGGCAGGCAGGCAAGGCAGGCAAGGCAGGCAGGCAGGCAGGCAGGCAAGGCAGGCAGGCAGGTAAGTAAGCGGGCAGGCTGAGACACAGGACGTCAGCGGATATACAGACCAGCAGACAGTGAGGCAGGCAGATCAACGATCAGCAACAGAGGATGTAGAAAGAGAGAGTGAATGGAGTCCTGCTGGGATAATGCAAGCTGCGAAGAATGGCACTGAGCAAACACACTTATCCTGGGAGCCAGAGGGGGAGGGAGAGAGAGAGAGAGAGAGAGAGAGAGAGAGAGAGAGAGAGAGAGAGAGAGAGAGAGAGAGAGGGATATAGTGAGAGTAATAAAGAAAGGGATAGAGAAAGAAAGAGAGAACATTGTAGGAATTATTATTCAGCATTGGATCTTTGGAATCAGGTTGCTGGTTGCTGTGAGCACCTGACACATGCTAGTCACAGATCCATGATGGGAACCTCAATATCATTCACACGGGAGACTGATACAGCCCAACTACACACGTCAAGATTTTAAGATTGCAAGAGATTAAATACATTGACATTTCTCTGTATCTCTCTGTCCGCCTCTCGCCGCCTCTCCCCTGTCCTCCCTGAAGAAGCTCTGACAGGGTCCGAATATTTCCATCACAGATCTGAGAACAGGAAGTGATGTCACTCTAGACCATCTCCGCCTCGTTCCTCTATGGACTCACTTCAAGAGGAATCCTCGATGAGAGGAGGGTTTATTTTTCGCCTCTCTCTCTGTCTTCTTTGTTTTCCTCTCCTTTCTGTCTCATCCTCCGCTCCTGCTTCTGGTGTGTTGGCATCATCATAATCTGACCTGCCTCGTACAAACTGGGAGACGATAACACAACTCTCTCTCTCTCTCTCTCTCTCTCTAGCTTCCTCTCTCTCTCTTTCCTCTATCCAACAACTCTTTGTTTCTGTCCTCTCCACTTGCGTTGTGGCAGCTTGTGTATGTGCGTGTTATATCTGGCAGCTGGTGCTAAGGGGCTAGAAAAAAGTGGATGAGCAGTAGGGATCTTCTGGTGTGTGTGCGTGTGTGTGTGTTTCCTAGCTCTTCAGCAGTATTGCTGTGTAATGCTGAGCTCAGCAGTGTTCGATGCCCCAGGATAGAACAGGTGGATACAGATTCAGAGAGGCTGCCTTCAGACCAGATACTCCCAGACACACACGCCCACAAACACTATGTTGCAAGTGCGCACACACACACACACACACATTGTACTTTCACAAACACATTGACTCAAACAGAGAGACAACAACAGAGACATAATGCGTGGCTCCTAGCTGGTGTTTGATGACAGAGTAAGCATAGAAACCATTTCAACAATGCTGGGTGATAGACAGTCTCGGAAATGCACAGCAAGACACTACAAACTCATCCTAGTTCTCCTAGAGCCACACGCGCGCACACACAGAAACACACACTTGTGTGGAGCCATGGAGAAGTCTAAGTCTTTGTGTCTCCAGGTCTGTTCTGATCACGCATAAGCGCACACATACAGAGTATGGTGGTAAGTAGACACATAGAGAGGTAGAGAGACAGGTACAGAGAGTGGTAGAGAGAGAGAGAGAGAGCATAGGTAGAGAGTGTGAGAGCGATAGAGAGAGAGAGGGTAGCTGTGGAAAGGTGTCCACTGAACCACTGATGTAAGTGTCCATGGTGGTACCCTTCTTACCCGGCAACAAGATTAGCATATGCCCATGGTGCCTGTGAAGATTGGTCTCCACGGTAACACCTTGATAAAAAAAACTCCCTTTTCTCCAAGCCAGGGGAGGGAAAATGGAAAAGAAACACAATCAAAGCTCTCGGTTATCTCTGTCTATCTCCATCTGCCTGTTTGTCTGGCTGGCTCTCGAACACCCTCGACCCTGCGGACTCTGTCCAGGCTAATCTTTAAGGTGCGCTTGTTTGCCCTCTCTTTTGTTTTTTTTTCCCCCGCTTGTGTGCGTCTATGCGTTTGTGCCATGGCCCACGCGTGTGCGTGTCTGTGTCATGATAGACTGGCGTGTCTTCTCCATGGGTAGACCGTGTCACTGCGTGGTCTGTGGGATTAGGAAGACGGGAAATTCCAACGCGTCTCTGGTCAACAACAACAAACAACACTGTGTCTATGAGCGTAGCACAACAGTACTACTGGCTTTCACCCCTGACCAGGATTGGCCTTCCCTGAAGAACACATGCTTCCCGCAGGGTCCCTCCCCCCCGTGGTTGAGGTCACGAGTGGCGCCGTCTTGTGTCTCACGGTGTGCCTCTTGAGGGTGGGAGGGCACAGCCGGTTGACAGGGATTGGACAACAAAGCAGGAAACCGAGTCCATTGACCCAGAATGGATCCTCAATAAGGTGACCTTTCTCCACGGGCAGCTGTTCTGCTCTACAGTACATTAGCAGGCACCCTGCAGACCAGCAGACACAGGTCCCTTCCTCTGCTTCTTACCTCAGCTTCCTGCTCGCTGCAGGATGACAGGATCAAACATGTTCATTGGGTTCCTGGGACTGGGTTGTCGGGGCGATGTCCTTTCAGGTAGAACACTTTCTTTAGCTGCTGTTTGAACACTTTTTCTTTCTCCCTCTTGGAACAGAGATCCCACCTGGTCAGCAGAAGGATGGAAAGATACGGGATGGAGGGATGAGTAGTGGAGGGTTAGGGAGGATGGAGAGCTGGAGGGATGAGTGGTGGAGGGTTAGGGAGGATGGAGAGCTGGAGGGATGAGTGGTGGAGGGTTAGGGAGGATGGAGAGCTGGAGGGATGAGTAGTGGAGGGTTAGGGAGGATGGAGAGCTGGAGGGATGAGTGGTGGAGGGTTTGGGAGGATGGAGAGCTGGAGGGATGAGTGGTGGAGGGTTAGGAAGGATGGAGAGCTGGAGGGATGAGTGGTGGAGGGTTAGGGAAGATGGAGAGCTGGAGGGATGAGTGGTGGAGGGTTAGGGAGGATGGAGAGCTGGAGGGATGAGTGGTGGAGGGTTAGGGAGGATGGAGAGCTGGAGGGATGAGTGGTGGAGGGTTAGGGAGGATGGAGAGCTGGAGGGATGAGTAGTGGAGGGTTAGGGAGGATGGAGAGCTGGAGGGATGAGTGGTGGAGGGTTAGGGAGGATGGAGAGCTGGAGGGATGAGTGGTGGAGGGTTAGGGAGGATGGAGAGCTGGAGGGATGAAGGGGGGAGGGGTCTGGAAAGGAGATCTGGGGGGATGCAGAGAGAGGGGATGGAGGGACGGAGGGCAGAAGGTTAAATGCTGTTGTAATCAGTGTTGTTGGGAAGTCACAGCAGCCTGTAACTCTAGCCCTGTACTGCATGAGTCAATAGTCCTTATGTGCTGGCGTCAGGTTATTGAGGAAGGTACAGAACACTGTGCTTTTGTTGGGTTCTTGTTTGTGTTCTAATTTAAAAATGTATTGTAGTGAGCAGAGTGCAGAGTCATTATGGTTGACAAAAGATCCCATTTCATTCCACGGGCTCTATTTACACGATCTGAAACGCAAGTGTCAAGCGCTGTTGCTATTATACCGGCAGGATAAATGACTCTTGTGCCCGGCACAAAGCGTATATGGGTTGGTCTGAAGTGGCTTCATTAGCCGTAGGTGTGGTTTGGATGTAACGTGCAATAAACCAATCAGAGCGTCAGCTCACAATCCTTCCTGGGGCGCAAGATCATTCCTAATTTACCTACGTGCGTCCGAGGATGAATGCTCTATAATGCTCTATAAACTTCAGTTTTGTGCCATATTTTCCCCTCAGAGTGAAAGTTTCCCACAGTGGGAGAGAGACAGGACTGCAAGGAGAGGTTAAGGGTGGTCGTGCAGGAAATGCCGGATTCGATTCAGATTCGTTAGTTAGCCTCAATGCTATGCTCTCTTACCCAGTGAGCTAGCAGGGTGCCCAAACTTGACCTTCTGTAACATACCACAGCATCTCTGTATTCCAGAGACAAGTGTTCCTTATGGAAGCCTCTCACTCCGTCAGGGCCTAATGACCCAGCACCTCCCCTGACAAAACAATCCCATTAACGTGACGAGGGTCGCATTAGCGACAAGTTCTTGACAACTGCACTCACCTGGATGCTGATTTGATTACCTCGCGCAATTAATCTCATTTGCAGACAGCTGTAGTATATGTGTTCAGCCAGAAAGACCAGACCGCTCTGCGATGAGTCGGAACCATGCGACTCCGTCTCTCGCAAAAGCTACAAAAATCTCTCCCGCCTCTTCTTTTTCCACAGTGAGGGTGTAATCTGTAAATGTAATGAGAAGATAATGACTTCTGTGAGGGGTGGCATGGGGCGAGGTTTGGAATGGGACACGGCTGTCAGGAACATGCTGGCTGTCAAAGTTTGAGACAAAGTTCCTGGCCTAGCACGTTCCCGCGGCGATGTGTTGTGCAGTAATTACGGAGGGCCAGAGTGACAGGCGGCCATTTTGAAGTGATGAAGCTGCGACTCTGGAGCGGCTCAACCTGACTGTCACCTGACTGTCACCTGACTGTCACCTGACTGTCACCTGACTGTCACCTGACTGTCACCTGACTGTCACCTGTAAACTTGCCATGAAGCTCTCAAGTGTCGTGCCAGGTCACACCTAGAACTCTCTCCCTCCCTGTTTCATTCTCCCTCCCTTCATCATTTCTTCTTCCTCCTCCTCACTCGGCCCCTGCTCTTGCTGGATCATTCTAAGAGCTGCCCCTCTGTCTCTGGCAGGCGGTACATGATGGAGAGGGACAGAACTGGAACACCAGTCTTCCATGTCCATATGCGCGCACACACTCACACTTACGCACTCACACACACACACATAATCGGCTTGTCCTCCAGCAAACCCCCCTACTAAATCACTTGACTGTGAAATGCTTAAACATGTTGTGACGAAATTACACAAAGGACTACAGTGAGCTTGTCCTTGTTCTGCTGTTTCTGTTTCTTGGCTCAGTGTGAACAGATTCTCTGTCTGTCCTAATGGGTGGTTGTCAAGGCCACCAGCGCCCAGTCTAGTCCATACCGCTGAGGGCTCAAGCCCACGGCTGCAGGAGACCGCGGGAGGGGACACTCACATCTGCTGCCATTGTCTTTCCTGTTGACGGTCTTCACAGCGCTAGGCTACATTGTGGGTAGCTAGCTGACCATCAGACAGCGGTTGCTCGGAGAGAAGCATGAGAAGCACACGTGTGTGTGTGTTTGTGTGTGTGTGTGTGTGTGTGGTGGAAGGGTATACGGCTCAGTAACCTGCAGAAGCCTCCGAGAGGGTTCTGCTGAACCCTGATAGGCTGTGTTGGGTTCACATCAGGGAGAGATGTTGTCAGAGGGGGAGGAGGAGGGAGGGGGGGAGGGGAGGGTGATGGCTGGCTGGCTGGCGGGAGGAAGTGAACTCATTTCTATCTGCTGTGTGTTTCACCTGTCAGGTAGTTCAGGCTCTTTTCTTTGAAGTTCACTTATTTTCTTTCTTTCTCCTCCTCCTCCTCCTCCTCCTCCTCCTCCTCCTCCTCCTCCTCCTCCTCCTCCTCTCTCCTCTCCACCTTCTGTCTCTCCAGGCATAGCTATCGCCAGCGCTCTGGTAGACACCTCGCAGCAGAGACCAGGAGACATCAAAGACAGGCACCTGGGCCTCAAGATCCGCAAAGCGCACACGGTGCATCACCAGGGGACCTGCGTTTAAACCGCCTGACCGCAACCGCGCCTGTCAGACCCAACGCTGGGGGGTTGAGGGTTGAACACTCTCTGAACTCTTGTGTCGATATCTACCAGAAGCTTCTTATCCATGGTTTGTGGATGTGGTTGAGGTGCGGTGAAGTGACCTGTGCCTCTTCACCTCACGCTGAGGGTGGAGTTCATCTCAGAGAGACTCTTCTCTGATTGGCCTGAAATCCCTGGAGTCCCGCCCAGGTTGACGAGGCTTTGTCATCATTGGTCCTCGGGTCTCAGAGTAGAACCAGTCCACAGGAAATGCTGGAGCAGATTACCGGAAGTTTCTGGGAAGTTGTTTGTGAACTTCAGTGTGTACAGTAGCATCATGGGCCGAGTTCAAGTGGATAACTCACCTTCCTGATTCATATCAAATACTTTCAGAAAACAAAGCTCCTCTGTGTTTTTATTTTATTTTATTTTTTAAGTAGCTTAGACAGCTAAATGCCTGTGATCCTCCTCACCTCAAACACTGAGTCTGAATAAGCCTTGCAAATCCACAGGTTCTGCTCAGGCTTCTGTAGAAAAAGGGTACTAAGTTCTAAAGCAGGAGTTTCTTATGTCTGTGTGCGCTGATCGATTTACAAAAGAGGAATATAACTGCTACATCAGTGTTTTTAACTTCAGGTATTCGTAATACCAATATAGAGCTGTTTCATACCAGCGACATATCCATAATCATATCACCAGGATGTTTTAACATATGCTTTTTCTGAAAAAAAGCTGTATCAGTAACATATCATTGAGCATGTCTTTATTTAAGATGATTTATTTGGATTTATTTACAATTTCAATTGCGTTTAGTATCCTGTTTTATTTTGCTGTTGCGTGTCGTAAAACTGTAATATGGACATAACGGCATAAAGGTTTAACACTACATCTAACTTCTGCAGTTTGACAAATTCCCACTTCTTGTGTTTATGAAGGGAACATCAGCGCCTCGGTGTCACCTGTACAATGTGTGCACTGTATCTCTCAAAGGGTGATTGCTATTTCGTTTTTACCGTTGCAAAAATGTATGTTTGTTTACATGTTTAGATGAATAGGCGTCCTTTGTTTACATGTTTGTTCTAAGCATTCTACAGTATATGTTCATAATAATTTAGTCCTTTCCTGGCATGGGTGTGGATGTATAATTGCCACACTTTAACTTGTGAATACAGTCAGAAATGTATAAATGTAAAAAAAAAAAAAAACACAAAACGAATGAATTCCGTGTCATGTATTTTACACAGATTTGTTGAACTTTGTATTACAGAAGGGCAGCTCACAACTGTTATGTGCGTATGAGCACAAATATGCAAAGTTATTAAACATTTTGATGCTTCTTCATTCTGTCATTGGGAGAATGTATCTGATGTGTCCGGTCTCAGATGTCCTCAGTATGGATTTGTGTGCACAGGATGTGGGTCTGATCAGATTCCAAGTGGAGGGACTCCACACATTGATCAAGCAGCCTTTGATGGGGTGTCGTCAGCATGGTATACTTACAGATCAGTAAACTACGTACCGTTTGATTTTGACATCATTTTAAGTCCTTGCCTCTCAAAAACACTGGCTCTCTTTCATTCTTTCTCTCTCTCGCTTTCATTCTTTCTCTCTCTCCCTCTCTCTCTTGCTCTCTCTCTCTCTCTACCCAGATGTGTGCTATTATTCAGTACTGTACACCAGTGGTCCCCAACCTTGGCTTTCAGGGCCCACTGTCCTGCATGTTTTAGATTTTCTCCCCCTTCCCACATCTGATTCAAATAAAGGGTCATTATCAGGCCTCTGCTGAGCTTCATAATGACCTGTTTATTTGAATCAGGTGTGTTGGAGCATGAAAACATCTAAAACATGAAGGATAGTGGGCCCCGAAAGCCAGGGTTGGGGACCACCGCTGTATACTGATGCTTAATCCCATCATCATCGTGTGTGTGTGCTAGAGAGAGAGTGAGTGTGCATACAGACCCTGGCCGTCCTCCCACCCTCGACGGTCTGCTCTGTGGGGTCGGCCTCAGCCCTGCTCCCCTGATGGCTGCCTTGTCCAAACCTCCAGCTTTGTATCGCCATGGAGACGGTGAGCCATCTCCTTCCGACTGACTTTCTGATGTCATGATTTAGTACAAAGGCCGGGCGACTGGCTGACCAACAAAGCAGACAGTTGTCCTCTGATCCTCCCACACACACACACACTCGTATGACCATATAATCACACTCATCCACATACTACTCATCTCACACATACTCAGTGTATTGTCCCCTGGACTCCTACGCTCACAGAGCAATGTTGACCCCATTGACCCCTGTCCTACACAGCTTTACCCTGAAAAGTCACGAGTGGCCTGAACTAATGACAGCAGGTCTGAAAAACAGCAAAACTGCTGACACACTTAGATCGTGCCACTCTAAAATGCTGTTCTATAACATGTTTATGACTTTTCATGGAAACATGAGTTGCCAACAGTATATCATGGTTGTAAAACACCAACATAATTACACCAGGATGATAATACAAGAAAAAAGGGGGATGAGATTGTTTATTAGTATTCAGAACCCATTCGTCTCTGTGACTCAGAGTTGCCCAAGAGGGGAAGGTGTGCATCTCTGGCTCGGGCCCCATGTGACCTTATTAATAGACTTTAATGAAGACCTTGGTCATGTGACTGGTCTTGTTTGTGTTCCTTCCTGGTTTCAGACTCTGTATTACATCATGGATGCTGACAGGAAGGATCTTTATAGATTCCTCTGGTGTTCATCTTGCCCTTCTCACCACCAGTTTTATACAAATTATCCCCGAGAAAGGGTGAAGGCCAATCATATAAACAAGCTCTTTGTGAGATATATTTATGTGACTATTAAATCATTCACTGGCCTCCTACCATTCATGGAGGATTAAATGCAGAGCTCCCCACCGCAGATGCCTCTGCAGGTCCAAGCAGGAGTTTGAATGGAGCATCTTCACAGAGGAAGTCGTTACAATGGAGCTTTATACATTGTAATCAGCTCAATCTCCACAGTGCAATGGCGTTTGACTCCCGCTATCAAAAATCCAATTTGGCTCACATTTATGAGATTTAATAGTCAATGTCAGGCTTTTACCGTTGTGTTTTCTGTCAGGGGGGATGTCATTTCAAGATTTAGCATTGCATTTGTTTGACCTTTTTCACTCCTTCTGATGAACGTCTGATGGCGTCTCTTCAACCCAGGCCAGATCTATCTGTTTTCATCAAATGTCTCTCAACGAGAGCTCAGCTTACAAAGGATAAGCATTATTCTTCGTTATACACTGTATGCACTTAAGGGACAACTTGCCTGCGTCATTTACACTTTTATCTATTCCATCAAAATCCTAGTTTGTGATTTAGTTTGAGTCAGTTAAGCGGCAGGTCCATACCCTCTGTTGGATTCTGTAAACATCAGTGTTTCTCTTCAACATTCCTTCTGTGTTTCCATGTCATGCAGACAGCTGTCAGCGCTGCATTCTGTCTCTGCATCAGCTGCTTCCTATCTTCTGACTCATCCTCTCTCTATTTCTCTTTCTCTCTCTCTCTCTCTCCTTCTCTCTCTCCCCCTTACACTCTCTCTCTCTCTTTCTCTCTTTCTCCCTCTCTCTCCCCCTTACCCTCTCCCTCTCTCTCTTTCTCTCTCTTTCTCCCCCTTACCCTTACCCTCTCCCTCTCTCTCTTGCTCTCTCTCTCTCTTGCTCTCTCTCTCTCCCTCTCTCTCTCTCTCTCCTTCTCTCTCTCCCCCTTACTCTCTCTCTCTCTCTCTTTGTCTCTCTCTTTCTCCCTCTCTCTCCCCCTTACCCTCTCCCTCTCTCTCTTTCTCTCTTTCTCCCCCTTACCCTCTCCCTCTTGCTCTCTCTCTCTCTCTTTCTCTCTGACAACTACAAACGCTTCACTAAGACGTCAGTTCAAAGCCAACACAATCTGGTGTCGTGTCGATATATGA
The DNA here is from genome assembly GCA_030340665.1 of Neosalanx taihuensis. Lineage (NCBI taxonomy): Eukaryota > Metazoa > Chordata > Actinopteri > Osmeriformes > Salangidae > Neosalanx > Neosalanx taihuensis. The sequence goes on from CM059293.1 coordinate 4,339,905, forward strand.
AACACTGGTGACATTTTCGGTTTGATATGAGGAGCGAGTTCAAAGAGACAGTGATGTGAAAAGTCCTCGTGTTACTCATCTCTAAACTGTGGTCTTGCTAAGGTCAGCCACACAAGAACAGGATGCAGTTTAGCGTCTACTTCTTGTTCCCTGTAGTAAACACAAACGCTGTTCGTATTCCTGTCTGTCTTGTTGAAAGAGGCAAAAAGGCAATGGTAAAAACTATTCTGATTCGGTCTAAAAGGTGCTGTTCCCAAAATACCTTGAATAGGACACCAGTTGACAGCTTGAGGTGTTGACTGGATGCTAGCAGGCCCACGGCTGGTGTCCTGGATCGACCTTGGCCGCTAGTCTCACATAATAATGTTGTTGCCGACCATCAACAGGTGCTGATCTCTCCTCAGTCCATGTTAGCGCATCAATTATGTGTGTATAATAGCATTTTAAACATTGAATGATTTCACTACGCTTCCGTAGACATGGCAAATCCACAAATTCTTCTTCTTACTGTAACTTTTTACTGGATTAATTACTAATGTGTTTCTCTCCTCGCTCTCTTTCCCTCTTGCTCAATCTCATGTGAACAAAAGACCAGAGAATCAAGACAGTTTAATGAGTCAACTTTTTTTTAATCATCATTTTATACAATAGATTGTACATTTCCACAAGCTAAGAAGTAATAATGCTAGGTAGCTGAGGGGGTTCATGATCTCCAGTCAATAGAAACATAGCAGGTTTTTTTTTCTTCTCTATTTTAAACAACTGACATCATGGAGATGAAAACAACTGACATCATGGAGATGAATACAAATATACTCTGCACTGTTTTTCTGTGTGGAATATTTAAGATGGCCGTCCAGAACCCTCATACAAACACATTCACCTCGTCTCTGTGGAACCATCAGCTGGTCTCCCGGTAACTCTGACATCAGTAGCCAATTAGATGAAGCCATCCAAGGCATGTTGACCCCACCCATGGATCAGATCCAAACGCCTATGCTCTGTTATTGCAGGTCTCATCATCCATGCAATACTCTCTAACTGCAGCCCAGTACAAGCCTCCCTCCAGACAAAGCTGTGCTGTAGTGCTGAGCTAGGCCCCTCCCCTTAAGTTGTGATGTCACAGAATAGTCACTGCTGTCCACAGAACATGTCCTAAAGCACACAGAATTGTGTGACCAGGCTATCCTAGTCAATGGTCCTAAACATAGCATAGAAACTAGAAAGAAAGGCCAACATAATAAAAGATAGAAAAATAACAAGGTACATCCCCCAAATAACAGACAGCCATCTTTCCTCTTCAGTGGACATATGTTACATCATTAGTTTGCTTAGGAGACACAGCAGAGCACACATACACTTCCGTACTCCTTTTCCGATGCAAGTTATATACAGTATATTGGGGATATATATGTTTTATATGAAGAAAACCCAAAAGAAAATCAAGAATAAATCGGCATATTCTGTATCTAAATAAAAGAATGCCCCCCAATCTTCCCAAACAGAACGATAAGACATTTATTGTCCAAATTACAAGTTTCAATCAAGTACATACATATATAATTGAAATGCCCTGTAAATAATGTGTACTATACATCACGTTTTTGAGAAGCCACACAGCATGTCATAAAACCAAGCAGCATGTCATAAATGTTTTTAACTGTTCCAATGACTAACGCAATTTGCTTCACATGCTACGTGTTTGCGAGGTGACTGTGCGCCGGGTCGGAATGGGTTCCGCATTTGATCCCCAAAAATGATGAAACGCTGAACTTTTTTTCTGGGGAACATTACTTCAGAGAATTCCACACGATTATGATACAAAGCTGATAGGGTCCCTGGAGATTATCAAGATGAACATACAGTACAAAAAGCGATTGTTTATGTATAGAGGGGTGGGGGGTGGTGGTGGGGTTATGGCGGTGGGGCTGGGGGGGGGGGGGTCAGGTCATGGTACAGCCTCTACCTGCACTAATGATGAGGACGTCTTGTCTGCAACCCCCAACGTGAATGACAGGTTGGCCGTTGTCAAGGCAACGTGCCAGTATGCTGAGCAGATGGCTGGGCTGTGTGGAGGAAAGTGTGCGCGATAGCAGTGAATCATAAAGCAAATGGCTGTGACAGTCAGAAACAACACTTACTGGCACAGCGCCTTCATGGTCCCTGCAAGTCTCACGCCTCAAACTACTCAACCTGCTCCCAGCACCCTGAACGTGTTCAGGCATGGAAGCGTGCGAAACTCCCGCACCTGCTAAAGTTGATGACTTGGTGTACCAGCAAAGCTGCTACCCATTCTTCAGTTCATGGTGATCTACCTTACCTATGATCTCCTTGTAGCTTAGCTGAGAGAAGTCTTAAACTGGATGTTGGTAGAGTCCTACTGAACTCCTCTACGTAATAGCTGAATACACAAGTTTCGAGAGGAAAGATAAACAAGCTGTGTGTGTGTGTGTGTGTGCTAGTCTTAGCCTGTGTGCTTTGCATGCTCCTGTGTGTGTGTGTGTGTGATTCAGAGCTGGAACAAGTTGGGGGTTCAGCTCAGACTACAGGAGTAACCTCGCAAGGTGAGGAGCACGAGACAAGATGGCTGACGACCAGCTTGATGTCATTTAGGATGGAACAGTCCGATCCTTGGCGATCTTGGGGCCAATTTAGGGAATCCCCGTCTCTGTTTGTATTCCTGACCTCTTTACTCCTTCTAATGTGAAAGCATGGCATACACCATTTCAAAACACACACACACACATCACAGATGAGATATAGTTACATCTAAATGTCTACCTCATTTGAGTCGTCCGCTCTTAAGATCGCCAATTTTTCCCTTTTCGCGGAAACGAGTTTTTCGAGAACACAGTGCAAAAACCGAGTAACACTTTATGATCACTTTAGCACACAGCATCAACAGAAGCCTCTAAAAACCAGAATTCAAGAAAGGAGTCGGGGAACATGGGTGGAAAAACACAACAGGTATACAGGGAACAGAGAATGTTGTTTCTTGTATGTTTGTTTTTTTCTTTTGTACAAAGTGTTGTTAGTCTGTGTGTTTTTGACCGCCGGCGCGGCTACAAGATGGCCGCTGGGTAGAGCGCCACCAGGATGCAGGAGAGCATCCAGGCCTGCGGGGGCAGCGTCCTCGGGGTGGCTGAGCCCAAGATGGCGGTGGATGTTCCAGGGTCGTCTATCTGAGGGTCCTGGAAAGAGACAGACAGAGGGGTAAGAAAGAATGTCCATATTAGGAAAGGGGAACGTAAGAAGTACGAAGCACTTAAGAAAAACACTTAGTTTAACTTGATTTAGATCATTTCCCTCTTAAAATCTACTTTGTATCCAAGTGAATGAATTGGCATTTTGCTCCAAACCCAATAAATTGCCAATTTTTTTCCAAGCATAGTGCTTTGTCTGCGCCTAACAGCATCCGTAACCAGGTTGTGTCTGAATTCTGCTGAAAACCACTTCAAACAAAGGTTGAATAGGGGAGACCTGGGAGTGTTGTAACATGGGGTTAGTTGTAGCACTGTCGGTTTGGCTGATTTAAAAAGAGCTACAGTGATATCATCAATATCGTAGACTCCCATTTCCATTTCAAGCTCACATGAAAAGTGGCATGTCTCTGTTAGCAACTCTGTGAATTTTACAACCAAAAAACTGATTTTCAGGTAAAGTATTTTTTTCAATCCACATTGTTTTTTGTCTAGTGATAATTCTATTGTAGTTGCAATTTATATCACCTAAAGTAACCGTTTCTCTAGTTTAATTTGATGCTCAGTATTCATGCTAACTTCAAATCCACATACCTTAAACAGTTAGCTAGGTAATGGCTGGTTGTTGTGGGGATAGTTGTACAGGAGGAACTCTTGACCCCTCGAGAGGTAACAATAAGATAGGCATAATAAAAAAAGTTATTCTGAAAGCTCTTTTGATTGGTAGATTCTGAAAGCTGTTTTCATTAGTGGATTCTGAAAGCTGTTTTGATTGGTCGATTCTGAAAGCTGTTTTGATTGGTCGATTCTGAAAGCTGTTTTGATTGGTCGATTCTGAAAGCTGTTTTGATTGGTCTATTCTTACAGCTGTTTTGATTGATCCATTCTAAACCTATTTTTTTTTTGCTAAGTGAAATGCCAGGGTTGCTTTCTCCTGTCCGTGTGTTGCTTCAGAGATGAGATGAAAGCGGCATTTGACAAACTAATAAAATGGGGAGCTGAAAGCAGGGCACTCTCTTTTCAGACTTCCTGGACCTGCCAGGGCCTACTTAAATGTCACTCGATGGCATAATGCAGCTTTATTATGTACAATGACATTTACTGAACTTTAAAAGCCAGTAGATAAGCAGCGATCACATTTCAGCCCCCAGGACTACAAAGACCATGAGCACGTGTTTCAGGAAGAGTTGCCATGACTCAGTCTAAGGAGTGGATGACCTTTGACAGGGGGGGGGGGGGGGTTCGGAGATCTGGGTTACAATCATACTTCCCTGTCTGACTTGTTCAGGAATAATCTCTTTAATCCAGTAATGTTTCCCTCACGGTTTAGTTACACATCTACACATGTCCAGCGTTGAGAAAAGTGAAGATTGGATTTGATCATAACCTAGCTTCATTAGACAAAGATTCAGAACTTACCACACACAGCACTCCATCAATAGTAGCGTTGGACTTCAGCTTCTGAGCCTGTAAACCAGAACACAAAGATATGATCACCTCTGTTAAATTGTGCTGCCAGACAGCGATATGAGAGGAAGTGGGAATAACCAGGATTTCTTCTGGCTCAGACAAAGTGATAAGGCAGTATTAGATAGGGAACCGTTATCATTCAACAATTTTATTCCTCTTTTAAGACACGGCCAGATCCCGAACTAAGCTATCCTGAGGTACAGGCTGCACTTGTTTCATCTGAAATAAACCCTCTCGCAGGCAGAGAGAGAGGCCTTGAAGACGTGTTGCTGCTGACAGTGCCAGGGAGAGCTGGATGGATCCAAGGAAGGAGAGAGCGGTGTGAATCTCTCGCCTCGGGCCAAACAGGAAAGCGGTCTCACAGCGAGGCGACACGCTTGTTCTCTGCCAGGTGATTTTATCAGTTGGTTTTCTCTCCAACCGCAAAGATCTCTGATACTGACAGGAACGTTTACATTTTGGATTTGTGAGAGTGTGGGATCTTCCCAAAATGGCGGGTTAACATTTATGGTGACTCTTAGGCAAGGGGGAAGTCAGAAATGCTTGTGTGTATTAAGTGTGTGTCTGTCTATTTGTTTTCCGTGTGTGTGTGTCCATGGGGGGCTTTAGTCTGCCAGTCTTATAAATGAACAGTCTCAGTGTATACTACCCTCCTCGCACCAGCGGAAAAGTCACAAGAGGCATTATAATTCAGTGATCAAGGCAGTATTATTATACTCTTGCCTCGACACCAAACGGCAGGAAGGAATGTTTCCATGGATTTATATCCATAAATCATCCTTGTGTTTGGAGCTCACTATACAGGGAATACGATATGACCGCATAAACAAACAGAGAGAAATGAATAATTTCACATGTGATGCTGAACTCCACATCAATTCTCAGACGGATGGATTATTGCCTCTGTTCTGTGTGGGTGGCTGACAGGATTAGCGAGTCTCTGGCTCCTGTTTTAAGGCCTGCTGTGAGAGGTGGGTGTAGAGAAGATGTTAGCCTTTGTCACCTGCGTCTGAACGCAGCTAGACTTGAGTGTCCTCCGGTTGATCTCTCTCACTGTGACTGAGAAGCCCAGGAACTGCTGATCTAGGATCTCACCCTCATCGTCACATGGATTCACAGAGAGGACCGAGGAATCAAGATCCCAGCACAAACTACGGTCCAGGTTTGTATCTGTGTGTGAGTGTGTGTGTGGATAGCCAACAATGGCTGAGGACTTTGGCTGAGGGGAGTGGGGGGTGTGTGGGGGGGTATTGTACACTCTCAGACACCAACCTGTGTGTGTTCCAGTATGTATCTAAGTACAATTTGTCTGCACCCCGGATTTGTAGTATTGTCGTGCAGTTAAAATGCACAACAGCAACGTTCCACTTTCATTACTCCTGATTTCCATATGGTCCTGGGGTACTTTGTGGTTTTTACTCCGATTCACAACTCTCCAGAACAGACTGTGTTGGCTCCAGGGCCCAATGACAGCCTGGTTGGTGAGTGTGAGCGAGCTAGCTAACCCTACTGTGCTCTGATACACTTCCCCTCTCTCTCTGTCTTTGTTCTGGGATATAAAACCGCTGGCAGCCCACCTGACTATGTTTAATCACGCATGTAGGATAAAAGATGCCACCCCCCTCTCTGCCAGTGTCTTCCCTTCACACAAAGAGAAACATTTACTGACAGAATAAAAGCACCGCTCTTGCTGGAATAGAAGACCAAAACAAAGAAGGGTTGCCTAATTTTGTTTCAAAGTTTATGGGTCAAAAACAACAGGTTGGGGTTTGGACAATGGAAAAGTACCAAAAAGCGCAGGTTTGCCAGCTATGTTTCTAGTTCTTTAAAGGAGGTTGACAGAGGGGGCTGTATTGGAGAGAGAGAGAGGGGGGGGGGGGGGGGGGGGGGTCTTCCTTTATTTCAGTGATGGTTGAGGAGCGTTCGTTGTGGAGGGTTTTGGCTTTGAGGACGCTGCTTGTCGCTGCAAATCTGGTTCTGGATGGAGGCGTATGGCCGGTGGTCCAGTGTGTCATGTAGTGATGTGAGTGCAAGGACGCTGTCTGCATTGCATCTGTGTGTGCGCTCACCCAGTGTGAGTGCATATGTGTGTGTGCACGTGTGTCATTACAGAGAGCTTGTCAGGCCCTGACAGGTGTCCCTGAGCCAAGCACAAGCCTCCGAGCAGACAGGGTTAATACAGGAACACACACTCTCATTAACTCCCACTTGACACTCCAGCAGGCAACACACCATCCACCAGTCTCTCATTACAATCTCAGTGTGTGTTTTGTCGGTGTGCGTGTGTGTTGGTGTGCGATCATACTCGTGTGAAAGCACAGCATACGTGGAGGTGGGGGGTGCATTTCAGATGTCAGAATATAATTTTCATCCCGTCTCTGATAACAGGTTATTTAACCTGGGTTTACATTATACTGTTAGCTCATCATGGCAAAAACTGTGCCTGCTTGCTATTGTGTGTATTTAAATCTGGAATAATAAATATGCCTCTTCTAACTGCCCCCCGCTAACATTTACCACAGTGAGTTGCTCCTTTAGTCTATGTAAGTCGCTCTGATAAACAGATTTCTCTCCTGTAGTTTGGTCCCCTGACCTCCAGCTCAGCCCTCAGCTTCGGTAATGAGCCACTGTTATCCACCTTCATGCTCCCTATTAGCATGTGAATGGCTGCTCACCCAGAGGTGCAGTGGAGGATGGGCCCAGACAAACTCACAGGGGGGACGGTTTTAGGGGGCGGACAGGGGGCCGGTCAGATGAGATAATGGGTGCTTTCAGTGGCAGCAGGTGACATTCAGGCTAGGTGGCTCGACAGTTACCTTGTCGCCTTGACTTTGAGATGGAAATATTGTTACTGAGGAAGATGAAGGGATACATGAAGGCCAACGTCAACAAGATGAAACATGTTTGGTCTTTCTTGGCTGTTTCTATTTGATGTATTCAGGAGTAGACATGAAAACAAGCACAGGCTGGTGAATTCAGAAGGTTGTCAGTCTCTCCAACAGCCTTCTATCTGTGAACATCACATCACATAGCTAAGCTTAGACACTTAGTAGTCAGATCTCACACACTTCCTCTTCACAGACACACCAGGGCCAATAGTATTTCAATACTTAACACACAGACACACACAGACACACACAGACGCACTGCTGTGTGAACTTAAGACACTGATATCGGTCTCCAAAAAATATTTGGATGATTTCCATGAAGTAGAACTAGATTAAAGGATTCCAATTTCACTGTAAACAAAACAAAAACTTATAAAGTGGAGACAAGAATTCTCCATCATCTGAACATGGTTCGTAGCGGTGATGGCAGCATGGTGACAGCGTGGGGGTGGGATGTGCACAGCAAGGGGGTGAGGGGGGGGGGGGCATGGTCACCTGTAGGCTGCCACAGAAGTGGTAGATGCTGGGGTCTCCGGTGTTGAGGTGGTTGTTGTGCGTGGCGGCGGCGGCGTCCAGAGAGTTGGGGGAGCGCTCCTTGGTCTTCTGGTAGGGGGTGGTGGTGGAGGTGGTGGTTTGCACTGGGGGCATGGGCTGCCACACCCCCACATCAGTTCCATTACCAAACGCCTGGATGGCATTCCCTGTGGGAGGGAGGAAGAGGAGGTCAGTGTTGCTGAGGAGGAGGAAGGCCAGTGAGGGAATGAAGACTGGCTTATGTGGTAACATAACTAGACAATAAGTGTGCATTTGTAGGACACACTGTGTGTGTGTGTGTTCGAGAAACAAAACAGAGAAAAGATAAAAGATTTTTGTGAGCCACTAAATGTTTCTAGGTCCTAAATCAAACGTTATCATCAATCCATTACTAGAAAAAAATACACTGCTGCTGCCCTGTAATCCATTTGCCCTAATAGCTATTGCCAGCCTGCCTTCTACAAACACAATCAAATTATGTGAAGTTAAAAAGTAAACTCTGAGCTGGAACACGATCCCTGGTGTGTGTGTGTGCACAGGAGTGTGTGCATCCACGTGTGTGTTTGTGTGTTAAAAAGCTTTTTATTTTGGCTGAGGGATATGAATATGTTATGTGTGACGATGATCATAAAAAACAAAGACTAAAATGATGATGTAGCTGTTTACCGAGTCCATTAGAAGGGCCCTACTCCACCTGGTCTGGCTTTGAAGGCAGTCACAACACACACACACACACACACCACGATAGACGGGACAGCTCTGCAGTCAGAAAAGTAATTAGCCTAGCTACTTCCTGGGTCATTGAATCCACTCAAACTGAGTTGACACTTCAGAAAAAAAAGATAACAAAGATACAAAATATTTGTAATTTGCATGAAATCATTTTTTTACCATTTCACATAGAGTATTTACTGCACATGAACACATACTGTCTATCTGTACTCTACAGGTCATTAAGATTCAAGATCGGAATCTTTCATGCTTACGGTCACAAGGTTTGAATAGGCCTCTACCTGACACTCTATACATTTACATTTATTCATTTAGCAGACGCTTTTATTCAAAGCGACTTACAAGAGAGAGCTTTTACAAAGAGCATCAGTCATTGATGCATCAGTCATAGATCTGTCTATGCACACACACACGCACACACACATTCTCTCTCTCACTCACTCACACGCATGCGTGCACCAACACCTCTGTCAAAGGCTGGCTGTGCAGAAAGAAATGAGACCTGATTCCGTGATGGTGAGGGGAGGGGCAGCTCAGCCAGTAAGACGCGGCCCTTTTGCAGCCTCTTCCTATTGTGTCTGCTCAGCGGTGGACTGATGAGCACATTCACACTGCAGAGAGGGGCTCTTTACCAAGCCTTTTGTCTTCTGACAAGGCCTCATTAGACACCCATGAAGAAGCGGGAGTGCCATCGCCTATGTTGGGCTTGCCGTAGGGGTACCCCAGGGTACGGAACTGGAGGATCATCCGATAAACAACCGTTGATTCCACACCAGATTAAAGGCAATGACGTGACAGCGCGCAAGATAGTATTTGCCCGGCAGGCTGTGGCCCCTACATTTTTAGTTTAACTATGAATTATGGGGAAGCGATATCATCAACTCAGATGAATGTTAGCGTACAGACAACTGACAGTCTGTAGAGATACGCAGGTTTAGAAAGATCGCAACGCAAGAGATAACGTTCCACCTAAACGGAGAGGCGATGACGTCGCCGTCAGGCGGGTTAGCGAACACAACATGAGGGCCTATGACAGCTCCTTTCTGATCAGGCTGCATCAGAAAACTGCATCGTGGGTAAACATCATTTCAGTACCGTTGCTAGATACTTTAATCCTCTGGAGAGAACCTCTCACAATCCCAGCACAGCTCCGAATACACGGAAGATGCCGAATGTGCGATAATCTACGTTTTGTGTGCAACTGTAAATGCGAGGATTAGGATGGCTCACTTGTACATTCCCATCTACTACAGAGCATTTCGAATTCTACTGCCGTAACAAACTGAGGCAAGCAGCAAAGTCTCTCCCCCCGTGGGGAGCAGTTGTGTTGGGGTCTGGAGACACTGCAGAACAGTGCAGAAATGTTGAGGAGGCACATCGAAGAACAATGCACTTCAGGTTTAGCATGAGTGGACACAATATCACTGTAACCCTGACAGGCCTTGTCCAGCTTTCTCTCTCTGTCTCTCGCTCTCTCTCTCTCTCTCCCTTCTCGACTAATTGCCCTGATTTCTACCTCTTTCCTGTGTACTCATTCTGTGTGTGTGGCTATGCAGAGAAAGGACAGTGCGTCCCACTCCTCCACTACCCTCCAACCCAATAACCCTCGCCCCTGCCTCCTCCCCTCCTTGCCACCCCAGGCTCACTGGCTGGGAGGCCAGGGTGCTGGGTGGGGGCCGGGGGGCTGGGGGGCCAGGGTGCTGGGGGGCTGGAGGCCAGGGCGTGGTAGGGATCACAGGGCTGTCACAGCCACAGAGCCACACCAGCTCTGACTGGCTGAGGAGGCTCCTCTGACGGCCTGTCAGCCTGACTTACTGCTGAAGCTGCTTAATGAGACTGGATGGGAGAGACATAGAGAGAGAGACAGAGAGAGAGAGAGAGAGAGAGGAGAGAGAGAGAGAGAGAGAGAGAGAGAGAGAGAGAGGGAGAGAGAGAAAGAGGGAGAGAGCGGGAGAGAGATGTTCACCGACAGCAAAAGAGACAGGGAGAGAGAGAGGCTGACAGAGACAGCGAGACGGGAGTGAGAGAACAGTTTAGCCCAGATAAACTCCAGGTCCTCTTACATCTTTTCAGCAGCCTAGAGATGAAGTGAGCGACCAACACTTTGTATCAAAGCAGATCTGCTTGTACCTGTAGGATTCTCCGTCTTGTCCAATTACCAACTGTCTTGTCGGTTCAGAAAGTAGAACTGCATATATGTATGAGAGGATTGGCTGTGACATGGAGGCCCTCAGACACCTCAGGAAGTGACAGGAAGTCTAGCTGCGACTGCACAAAGACAGACCTTAGGCACACTTTCCATGGATCTGCTATCACCACCAGCCGCCAAAAACAACAAGGGAATTACCTTTGTTTACGTGTGTGTGTATAAGTGCGTGGGATTGTGTGTGTGGGTTGTGCCTCTTTAATTAAAGCTGTTTGATATTGAGTTTGGGAGACAATGCCCTGGCGATCACTGATCTTGAAGTGCTGTGTGTATACTGGAATATCACACACACACACACATTAAAGGGTACTGTTGTTGTTGCTGCAGAGCACTGTGTATGTATTATTAATCACCCTTCACACCTAGCAAGCAGCTACTAAACAGAAGCAGAAACACACAAGCACACAGTCATCAACTATCAGTTTCATCCTCAAAGCGTCACTTTAAAAACAGATAGAAAGGCGTGGTCGCTACACAACAGCCGTCAGTGTATGGATTTAATCGGAGAGGGTGGGGGAGGAGAGGAGGGTAGAGAAGAGGGTGGGGGGAGAGAGGAGGGGAGGAGAGAGGAGGGCAGAGAAGAGGATGAGGGAGGAGAGGAGGGGAGGAGAGAGGAGGGCAGGGAGGAGGATAGGGGAGGAGAGGAGGTGAGGAGAGAGGAGGGCAGAGAAGAGGATGGGGGGAGAGAGTAGTGAAGGAGAGAGGAGGGCAGAGAAGAGGGTGGGGGGAAGAGAGGAGGGGAGGAGAGAGGAGGATATGGTCACTTACGGAGGCAAGCGTTATCAGTGAAGAACTCAGTGAACTTGTCGCAGTCGTCCTTGCTGTTGCCACTGCTGCTGCAGTCGCAATAGGGGGACACGCTGATCTTGGGGGGAGCGCAGGTAGTTGGGGGTCATCACCGTACCTGTGAGAGGGGGGCAGGGGAGGTGAAAGGAGAGTGAGGAGGGGATGGGGGGGTAAAATCATGTTTTTGTGTGGACTCTTTAGTGTTGACACTTTTTGCTGCAGAAAATTTGTTTTTCTGTATTTCCTCTTGTTCGTATTGTGGAAAGCAGAACGCAAGGGTGTTCAAACATTAGACAGCAGAGGTAGAGTGAAGAATTAGCTTTCCTTCTGCTGCTTAAATAAATAGCAGTAGTCAATAATTCTGTGCACCCACAATACGTTGTTCCCCCTGCCTTGGCATGCCTCCAAATATGAGGCTTTTTGTTTTGCTTTGCTGTGAGGGCTGAATGAATCGGCGTTTTGCTGGTTTGCTGTGTGGACTAGCTGCTACAGCTGGCCTGGAGGAAGGAAGGGGATGGATAGAGCTGAGATGTGTCCCTCTCAGCACAGGGAGGGAGAGAGGAGGAGGGGGGGAAGGGAAAGGAAGGAGGAAAGAGGGAAGGAGGGGGAGAGGGAGGGAGGGAGGGAGGGGGGAAGGGAAGAAGAGACAGAGAGGGAAGGAAGGAGGGGGAAAGGGAAGGAGGGAGAGAGGGAAGGAAGGAGGGGGGAAAGGGAGGGAGAGGAGCGAGTGAAGGAAGGGGAGATGGAAGGAGGGAGAGCGAGGGATGAAGGGATGGAGGAATGAGGTGAGAGAAAGATGCAGGTCAGAGAAATGAAGGGAAACAGAGAAGATGAAAGGAGGAGAGGCGAAATAAAGGAACCAAATATTCTCTGCACTTTTTTTTTGTCCTTTATCTTGCTCAGGCTCAGCCTCCATTTCCTGCCTCCTCGCTCCGTCAAGTCTGCTCTCAGTTCACTGTGAGCTTGTCTCAGGAGGAGGAGGAGGAGGAGGAGGAGGAGGAGGAGGAGGAGGAGGAGGAGGAGGAAGAGTGCTACGGTAAGATTGACCCTTGCTGTGGCATGTCAGAAACTAAAAGGTTGCTCCTTTCAGAAGCCCCCCCCCCCCAGATTTAGTCCACAGCTACTGATGTGAAAGTTAATAGCCACATGTGGAGCTGGTGGGGGTGGAGAGGAAGTGAGAGCTGAACTCACCAATCAGTCCAGAGTAGGCCAGGAGACAGTCTGCGTAGTTCTCCTTCAGGCAGCCAGACAGGGAGCGAGGTTTCAGGCTGGCAGGTTAGCAAAGAAGTCTGCTAGACGAGACCTGGAGGACACACAGGACACACTCAGAATGACCTCTCACCTGTGACCTATGTCCTGACCCCTGACCCTCGCAGTATTTCACCTTGCATGATACCGGTTACAAGTGCTTTTTTGAGGAGAGTAAAGATAAAAAATGTGGGTTCATGCACACACACACACAAACACACACACACACACTCAACAAACCAGCTAACAAGCTATGGCGTGGTAACCTTGAGGCTAGCTTCCAAAAAGGCCTCATTTATTAGCATTAATGCCTCCATATAATCCCAGAGAGGCGCTGCAGCTATGCCAGGCAAGCACTTCCTGAGGCAGTAGAGGTCTGACATGCGTCACTCACTCAGCCTTCCTCTTTCTCTCTCTCTCTCTTTCACTCTCGCTCTCTCTCTCTCTCTCTCTCTCTCTCTCTCTCTCTCTCTCTATCCCTCTCCTTTCTCTCTCTCTCTCCTTTCTCTCTCTCTCTCTCTCTCTCTCTCTCTCTCTCTCTCTCTCTCTCTCTCTCTCTCTCTCTCTCTCTCTCTCCTTTCTCTCTCTCTCTCTCTCTCTCTCTCTCTCTCTCTCTCTCTCTCTCTCTCTCTCTCTCTCTCTCTCTCTCTCTCTCTCTCTCTCTCTCTCTCTCTCTCTCTCTCTCTCTCTCTCTCTCTCTCTTTCTCTCCTTTCTCTCCCTCTCCTTTCTCTCTCTCTCCTTCTCCCTCTCTACCTTCCTCTCGCCACCATCTTTTCTCTCTCCCTCCCTCCGTCTGTTTTTCTCTCACACTCTCTCTGCCTCTTTTCCCCTCCATCTCTCTCTCTCTCCCTCTTTCCCTCTCCACTTAGCAGCTCAACAACAGGAAAGCTGTGTGCGTGTGTGTGTGTGTGTGTGTGGCCCCACCTGCAGATATAGTTGGTCTTGCAGGACTCCTGCAGCACCAGACAGTTGGGTCTCTCCTTGTCCTCGTAGGAGCACACGGGCACGATGGTCTGGCGTCGGCGCTCGGAGCAGGCGGACTGGTCGCCGGGCGGGCAGGAGCAGTACAGCATCCCGTACGAGTGTTTGGACGGCACCTTGTCGAAGAACTGGCGCAGCGCCTTGTGGCACTTCCTCTTGTTGCAGACCTCGGCCGGCCGTGGACACGCGGCTGGTGCAGGGGCTGATGTAGGACGAGCGGTACTTCTTACACGTGTCGTTCAGGTTGCAGGCCTTGGCGGCGTTCAGGCAGTTGTTCTCCCTGGTCACCGCCGGCTCTCCTGTCGGGGGAGAGGAGGGGGGAGGAAGGCAGAGCAGGGTCAGGATCGGGCGGGTGGAGTCCAGCAGGCTCAGCATCAGCGATAGATGGGAGGGTTGTGACGACATTAGGTTTGATTCAACAAATACCGTTAGCATCCAACCAGAAGTGCAAAACAGTATGTTTGGATTTCGGGATTGTTTTTGACTGTTGTCTCGACGCGGAAAAAAACTGCGTTGCGCTAAAGGTAATAGAGTAAACATCAACACAATAGTTAACACACAAGAAGGCACACGCGCAAACAAAGTGCCTCGAAGACGATTCTGAGATGGCGCAGCAGAAACAGCCTCCCCCGCGCAGGAGGAGAGCATGGGAGAATCCACAGCAGCAGCAGCTCATAATACAAACCCTGAGAGAGGCTAGCGTCCAGGCTAATGATGTGTTGTCTGGTAGACTGAGCGCTACAGACCCTGTTTACAGCAGGCCAGCGGCGCCGCGGCCCAAATCAAACACCCCTCTGCACCCCTGCAGGCTGAACAGATCCCCAGTCTGCCCTGGCCCCCCGTCTCATCAAAGCCTGCACCATTCCTCCCCCCCCCTCCGCTGCCCTTCTCTCTGTCTGTCAGATCCCACTAATTGCCATCTTTCTTACAGATCACAGCCCCCCACCACCCCCCACATTAATTAACATTTTCCAGATACTTCCCCCCCCCCTTTTTGTGTGTGTGTGTGTGTGTGTGTGGTGGGGGTGGGTGGGGGGGGAGCAACAACAGCATCTTTCTTTAATGAGCCCCAATTAAACCGTAGAATAGTCAGTCAGTGCTGCTGCTGGTGTCAGAGAGAGAGAGAGAGAGAGAGAGAGAGAGAGAGAGAGAGAGAGAGAGAGAGAGAGAGAGAGAGAGAGAGAGAGAGAGAGAGAGAGAGAGAAAGGAGAGGTAGAGAAGGAGAGGGAGAGGGAGTGAGAGAGAGAGAGAGAGAGGGGGGGGGTGTCGCCGCTGAATCCTGGGATGGGTGTTGATGAGACCCTAACATGCCAACTGATTCATAAGAGCAGTAGACAAAGAAGATAAACGTTCTTCGATGTAGCAAACAAATGAAGCAGGGACACGCATGCACACGCGCGCACACACACATACTCACAAACACTCACACACACACACACACACACACACACACACTCAAACTAGTGGTGTGGCTCCTCTGCTTGTGGTTGTCGGAGCTGTCTTGGTTGTCTTGCAGGACCAACAGCTTCTAACCAGGGTTCCTTAAACACTGTGTGGCAGTCTGGCCATCAATCTGACTCAGACATCAACAAACGAGAGCCGAACGCCGTCTAGCGAAAGGAAGAAATCAAATAAAACGTCAAGAAGGGTCAACGCCACTTCAACACCCATCGACTCTAAATCCCTGGCTGCGAAATTCTGTGTTCATTGAACACTGGGAGTGTTGATTTTACTGCTTAAGTGTTGACAGAGGTCCAATCTGAGCAAGTCTAACTATGTAAAAACACCCCTTTGTGTTAAAATAACCCTTCAAACACTTTCTCCACTCCAAAGAGTCTCTCTGTCCTCCCATGTCCATACAGCCCTGGTCCTCTCCCTCTCGATATCTGCCTATTTCTCCTTCTCTCTCTCTCTCTACTTCTCTTTCTCTCTCTCTCTCTCTCTCTCTCTCTCTCTCTCTCTCCTCTCTCTCTCTCTCTCTCTCTCTCTCTCTCTCTCTCTCTCTCTCTCTCTCTCTCTCTCTCTCTCTCTCACTCTCTCTCTCCCTCTCTCTCTCTCTCTCTCTCTCTCTCCTCTCTCTCTCTCTCCCTCCCCCCCCTCTCTCTCTAAGTTCCTTGTTTCGTGCCCTGTGTTTGTCTCTGGATGGTCTCCAGCTGTCAGGAGCTAACTGTTCTGCTGACTCTGCAGTCACACAGGGCGTACAGTATGGATATGTACAGGGAGAGGGGGACATTTCAAAGTATTGTGTGTGTGTGTGTGTGTGGAGGGGGATCATGTAGCATGCAGCTGTCCAGTGCTCCGGCCGCCTGCCTCCTGTCTCCTGCAATCCCCCTCCAAGCCCCCCCCCTCACCCCCCCCCCTACCCCCTTCACCCCCTCTCCACCCCCCCCCCCCCCTTCCCCCCCATGGCGCCCCCCTGTGTCACAGCACACATCTGCTCGACCCCGCGCTACACTTCTGGCAGATGGCTCTGTCTCTCAAACACACACACAGACACGCACACACACTGGGCAAACATCGCATGGAGACACGCTGCATATATTCATACCCCCGCTCACACACACACACACACACACACACACACACACACACACACACACACACACACACACACACACACACACACACGTGCCCACACGTGGAAGAAAATGTGCTTTTCCAGGATAAACATGCACACGAACACGAATACAAATACATTTTCCGTGTTCATTAGTATCAAACATGGTTCTTGCAATCAAGGACCGTGTTTTTTGTTAGTCAAAAAATGGACTTGGGTCCGGTCATCAGGGTAAACAGGAATATCCTTTGTGGAAGGGGACAGGAACGATGAAGTCTTATGTGCGTCACGCAATTCTAGATAAACCGCTTTAACATGGACAAGACCTCATTGTCTAAATGTAAAGTTTATTCCTGAAAGAATTTCATATTACACACATTCCCACACACACACACGCACGCCCACACACATGCACGTACACACTCCCCTCCCAGGGCCATCTGGTCTCCTTGTAGGGGGCAGGACCCCCCCCCCCCCCGTTCCCCCGTAGCTCTTGTTTCCGATTCAGACTCAAATTGATTATCACGTCGCCTGTTTCCTCCAACCCCCTGCCTAATTTCAATTACCACAGGTCCACGGGTCGACTGACGACCCTCCCCCTCCTCTCCCTCCCCCCCCATCCTCCCCCCCCCCCCCCCACCTCCCCAAGTTCAGGACCACGGCACATGGGACACTACAGCAGGTGTGTGGGGGAGGGGGGGGGGGCGTGGTAGACAGACTCTTGAACCAGGAACAAACTGCCAAGCGTGATTCTGACCTGCGCTCCTGCCTGTTTTTCCAATACGCCTCCCACAGAGAAGGAGATGCCTCTGCTCGCGGAGCCCCGCGGCGAGGCCGTTCCACCGGCTGTGATGGAGATCTGCCCCGGACTAGCGGCAGACATGGAGGAGCTTCTTCATTCATCCTCGGGGGGAATTTTGTCACCGCTGTGTTGTCATCCCCTGTCCCGCTCCATCAGTTAGTCTACTAGGAAGTGTTTTATTATCTCAGACATCATACATCACGCTGCAACACGTCCCTATCGTATATTCTGGATCAACATGCCCACTTTACCCATTCCTGTGTGATTGATTGTCTAGATGATATTGAAATGCGTTGACTGAGCAATCAGGAACATAACCAGGACCCTGCCACATGAGGAGCACAGGCATGCCTGGAGGTTATCTTTGTTTTTCAAGCAGTGCTGTTCCTGACTTGCTTTGTGAATGGAAGGTCCTCAACATCCTGAACTGGGTGAGGATTCATACCTCCCAGAGAGAGAAGAAGAGAGTCACAGAACCTGCGCAGAGGACGGTGTCGCACGGCGTCGCACGGCCACCATCAGCTTTGGAAACAGGACAAGAAGAGGCCTTTCAAGTAGCTAGTCCATGTTTACCCTCTACTGAGCGCCAGCCTGAAGACAAGTGGTGTAGCCGTACAAGCTGAGCTGAGAGTAGCCAATCAGCTTAGTCGGGGAGGGGTCGAGTTGAGGCAGGATGAACCAATCCTGTCGGAGGTAGCGTGCAGCTCCTGTAGGGAGCGTGGGGAGCTTACTTTGTTGTTAATCAAATATTGTTTGAAAATGAGATTGTTGATTGTCTAGTGACTTGAGGCAACCTCGTTACCAAACATACAGTTTATCGAGTCTGAATAAAGAATACGCAGCGCACGCTGTTCGAAAATAAATATTGAAATGACTTCTAAAATCAAATGAAGAAACGAGACCCCAGGTTGTTTAAGACGAGTCCCAGCTCCTTCTGTCTCTTTTTCAGATCGTAATGACCCAGCTGCACTGCTTGCCTTTTTAATGCTGCTGAAAGTGCAAGACAAGCACAACTGACAGAGGACTAGCGGAGGAAGAGACAGCCCTCAGGTTTTGTTCTCACTTTTCTTTCCCCTCTCACACCTCTCTCTCTCTCTCTCTCTCTCTCTCTCTCCTCCTCTCTCTCTCTCTCTCTCTCTCTCTCTCTCTCTCTCTCTCTCCCTCTTTCATTGGCGCTTAATAATCTTCCTGTTTCTCCAAACATCGTCCCAGTGCAATAAACCCACATGGAAGTGCAGCAAATACCATAACTCACCAGCCCTGTAATTGATCCCTGCAGTGTGACTCTTTCTCTCTTACTGTCTCCCCCTCTTTCTCTCTCCC
Organism: Neosalanx taihuensis; assembly: GCA_030340665.1. NCBI lineage: Eukaryota > Metazoa > Chordata > Actinopteri > Osmeriformes > Salangidae > Neosalanx > Neosalanx taihuensis. The sequence continues at coordinate 4,358,633 of CM059293.1, forward strand.
TCCAGCTTTACCCACCCCCCTCTCTCTCCCTCCGCCTCTGTCTGTATTGATCAGGGTCAAGGCTCGGTCCCCCTCCAGAGAGAGGCTGTGTTGAGGGGGACATCATCGGATCTCGCTGGATTTTGTGTCGTACACTGATGGATCTGGCATGTGGGCTGTTTCATCATCAGTCAGACAGCCAGGAGATCAGCCGGTAAGACAAGCCTCCCTCCAAACCAGTCTACACAGATATTACTGGGCATTTCAGAAAGTCTGCTGAAGCTCATCTTTACCAGGTGCAATCCTTCTCCTCGACCCTAGCACCAGCCCTAGCCCCTAGCCCCAGCCCTAGTCCCTAGCCCCAGCCCTAGCCCCTAGCACCAGCCCTAGCCCCTAGTACCAGCCCTAGCCCCAGCCCTAGCCCCAGCCCTAGCCCCAGCCCCAGCCCTAGCCCCAGCCCTAGCACCAGCCCTAGTCCCTAGCCCCAGCCCTAGTCCCTAGCCCCAGCCCTAGTCCCTAGCCCCAGCCCTAGTCCCTAGCCCCAGCCCTAGCCCCTAGCACCAGCCCTAGCCCCTAGCCCCAGCCCTAGTCCCTAGCCCCAGCCCTAGTCCCAGCCCGAACCCAATATCGTACCCCTTGACAGGGCAAACCTCCAGCAACACCTGATCACAGCCCCCACCAAACCATCTCAACATCTGTCCAAGATGGAAGAGCGCATCTTCAAGATGTCCATCTTATTTCTTAACACATAATGCAAGTGGAATCCATCTTCATAACCACACCTCCTCGCCTGTCATAATGATCTATTACACTGCCTAATGCCACAGGAAGTTATTGTAGGGTGATAATTAATCCAACCTTTCTTTTCAGATCATGAATTAAAGCAAACTTATGGTTGTCTAGTTCGGCAATGGGAGGCTTTTAGAATCGATTTTTTTGTGTGAAACTGCAGTTTGTGAAAACTGGATAACTGTCACTGGATCTGTCCTTTGAAATAGTGACATTTCAACTTCATCCCTTTCTTTTCATTTGAGGGACCGCTTCAACTTTGACAACATGTCAAGAACATCCATCCCCACATCTCAGAGAGGAAAATGAGAGCGCCGCAGCTTTCCTGCTCTGATTCGGTTTGATGGCCCTGAAAACCTTCCTATCATCCCGTCTGGAGATCTCTCCAGAAGGACACGTACACGCTGAGCCCTGTGGACGTTCTGAAGTAAGAAGGGAATAAGAGAGAGCTTGCTTTGCTCCCCGAAGGATTAGACCTTCTCCAGGATTACTCTCTGACAAGCGAGCCTTCTTCCCCAGCAAGCACTCACATATGACAAGGCCCTTGCCTGTACCTCTGCCACCTGTCAATCATCTGTCCAGGCCCCTGCCACCTTCCACAGGGAGAGAGAACACAGACAATAAGGCTGGAAGATTGTAGGTTGCCTCGCAGCGATGAGTCACTCCAAGTCAGGGAACTTTGATGGTTACAGGCCTTTTCTTGTGTGGCTTCTTTTAATGCCAAACCTTGTAAGATTTGCATGGAAAATTGGGTGATGTTATTGTTTGGGAAGACGAGCAGATGTTCCCTGAGTGAAAAGTGGCCCCGTACACAAAGCTGAGTGGGTCAGCATCTGTTTCTGTCCTGAATAATGTAAACTGTCTCCACATACAGCTATGACAGATCTTTTTACTGACAGAAAGTGCTGCAACACTTACGTACTGTGTACGATGTGTATGGTACAGTACTAGAATAGCAGGCCATAGTTTTGGAATGCATGGACAAGAGGGCTCTGAAATGTCACTCTCACTGCTGCTTCGCACACTGCTGTTCTGTAAGATCGCCCCGGATGCGTCTGATGCAGCAAACCACAGAATGACCAGAGAGACATTCCACTGTGTCTCTCCCAGTGCTCTCTCTCTCTCTCTCTCTCTCTCTCTCTCTCTCTCTCTCTCTCTCTCTCTCTCTCTCTCTCTCTCTCTCTCTCTCTCTCTCTGATCCATGACATTCAATGGACTCTTATTCTGAGAATAAACAAACTTTGTTCCCAACTGTCAGCCAGTATAATTGGCTAAGGAGATGCCAAGCGCTGCTCTTGCTTCCCCCATGCATGGCAGACTCTCTACCAGCTTCTGTGATTGATAGTGTTCATTTTTCTAAGCTGTGTCTTCAACATTTTAAGTGCACGTGACCCATTTCTCTCAGCTATAGGTTTTTAATTTAACATTTGGGTGTGCCCAAGTCTGCCCCGAAGATGGATAGCTGCTGCTACACCATTCCTGGCAGGTAGAAGTGAAAACACATACTCAGTTAGGCTTGGCAGGGATGTGGAGGGAAAGAAGAGAGGAGAGGGGGAAGAGAGGAGAGTGGGGGAAGAGAGGAGAGAGAGGGGGACGAGAGGAGAGGGGGAAGAGAGGAGAGAGGGGGAAGAGAGGAGAGAGGGGGACGAGAGGAGAGGGGGAAGAGAGGAGAGGGGGAAGAGAGGAATGAGGGGGAAGAGAGGAGAGAGGGGGACGAGAGGAGAGGGGGAAGAGAGGAGAGAGGGGGAAGAGAGGAGAGGGGGAAGAGAGGAGAGGGGGAAGAGAGGAATGAGGGGGAAGAGAGGAGAGAGGGGGACGAGAGGAGAGGGGGAAGAGAGGAGAGAGGGGGAAGAGAGGAGAGGGGGAAGAGAGGAGAGAGGGGGACGAGAGGAGAGGGGGAAGAGAGGAGAGAGGGAAGAGAGGAGAGAGGGGGACGAGAGGAGAGGGGGAAGAGAGGAGAGAGGGGGAAAAGAGGAGAGGGGGAAGAGAGGGAGAGGGGGACGAGAGAGAGAGGGGGACGAGAGGAGAGGGGGAAGAGAGGAGAGTGGGGGAAGAGAGGAGAAGGGGAAGAGAGGAGAGGGGGAAGAGAGGAGAGAGGGGGACGAGAGGAGAGGGGGAAGAGAGGAGAGGGGGAAGAGAGGAGAGAGGGGCAAGAGAGGAGAGGGGGAAGAGAGGAGAGGGGGAAGAGAGGAATGAGGGGGAAGAGAGGAGAGAGGGGGAAGAGAGGAGAGAGGGGGAAGAGAGGAGAGAGGGAGAAGAGAGGAGAGAGGGAGAAGAGAGGAGAGGGGGAAGAGAGGAGAGGGGGAAGAGAGGAGAGAGGGGGACGAGAGGAGAGAGGGGGAAGAGAGGAGAGAGGGAGAAGAGAGGAGAGAGGGAGAAGAGAGGAGAGGGGGAAGAGAGGAGAGGGGGAAGAGAGGAGAGAGGGGGACGAGAGGAGAGGGGGAAGAGAGGAGAGGGGAAGAGAGGAGAGAGGGGAAGAGAGGAGAGAGGGAAGAGAGGAGAGGGGGAAGAGAGGAGAGGGGGAAGAGAGGAGAGAGGGGGAAGAGAGGAGAGGGGGAAGAGAGGAGAGAGGGGGAAGAGAGGAGAGGGGGAAGAGAGGAGAGGGGGGAAGAGAGGAGAGGGGGAAGAGAGGAGAGGGGGAAGAGAGGAGAGGGGGAAGAGAGGAGAGGGGGAAGAGAGGAGAGAGGGGCAAGAGAGGAGAGGGGAAGAGAGGAGAGAGGGGGAAGAGAGGAGAGGGGGAAGAGAGGAGAGAGGGGGAAGAGAGGAGAGGGGGAAGAGAGGAGAGGGGGAAGAGAGGAGAGAGGGGAAGAGAGGAGAGGGGGAAGAGAGGAGAGGGGGAAGAGAGAGAGAGGGGGAAGAGAGGAGAGAGGGGGACGAGAGGAGAGGGGGAAGAGAGGAGAGGGGGAAGAGAGGAGAGAGGGGGAAGAGAGGAGAGAGGGAGAAGAGAGGAGAGAGGGAGAAGAGAGGAGAGAGGGGGAAGAGAGGAGAGGGGGAAGAGAGGAAGAGGGGGAAGAGAGGAGAGGGGGAAGAGAGGAGAGGGGGAAGAGAGAGAGAGGGGGAAGAGAGAGAGAGGGGGACGAGAGAGAGAGGGGGAAGAGAGGAGAGGGGGAAGAGAGGAGAGAGGGGAAGAGAGGAGGAGAGGGAGAAGAGAGGAGAGAGGGAGAAGAGAGGAGAGAGGGGGAGAGAGAGAGGAGAGAGGGGGACGAGAGGAGAGAGGGGGAAGAGAGGAGAGAGGGGGACGAGAGGAGAGAGGGGGAAGAGTGGAGCAAACCTGAATGGAAGATGCCATGTAAGAAGACAGGCTGCAGTTCCTTCAGGCAGACTGCTGACAAAGGAAGATGAAAGTGAAAAAAAAGAGAGAGAGAGAGAGAGAGGTGAGGAAGAATGAAAGGGGGAAAAAGACAAAGAGCAGCAGTAATGAGGGAGAGCGAGAGAAGAGGAAGACTCAAGCAAAAGAAAAAGGGAGAGAGGAAGAGCGACAAGAGGAAGCCAAGATGGCAAAAAGAATAGACAAAAGAAAGATGGAACATAGTAAGAAAGAGATAGATGGATAAAACTGTGGTTAAGAATGTCTAGAACACGTATTAGACCTTATCTCCTATTGGTCATAGGCTGTATAGCAGGGTAGTTCCAGCGTGGTTATCTGAGACCAGGCCACTCTGACACAGCTGATATGGAGGACAGAAGAGCTTTCTGTGAGAGATGCCTGATCCCCTGCGGATCGCTGGGATTTCTTCCTCAGTGTCTTTCTTGCACTCCCTCTCTTTCTTTCTCCATCTTTCTCTCTCCCCTTAGCCTCTCAGATCACATACAGAGGAGAAGCATTTTCCCTGCTCTCACCATGCAATCCCTGCCAAAGCTCCCACAGCCTGGATGCCAAAATTAGGACTCTCTGCAATTCCTCACGTGTCCTTTGAGCTGAGAGACAGATGGGACCAGGACAGGAGAGAAACTAGTTTTACTCGTAAAGCTCCGCGTCTCTGCGTGTGTCCGGACAGGGAAGTAGAAAGGTAACCCCCTTAGGTCATCCCCTTAATAAGATGACTTAACTTCTTGGCAGACCTGGTGGCAGAGTGGCTTCCAGCTGTAACCCCACCAGCTCAACGCAACAGGATTTTTCCATTCCCACACAGCCTCTTTTGGGGCTCTGTAACGTAAACCCCTGCTCCTTCTGTAACGCCCCTCCCCCTACCTTAACCCCCCCCCCCCTTTCCTAACCCCCTCTCCCCCCCCCCATCCTAACCCTCCTTCCCACCCTTACCCCCCACCGCCTAGTTCAGTCTTTGCTCCAGCTGGCTAGCTCTGACCACTTCTCCGTTTACCGCCCGCTTGTGAACCCAACGTCTGATACATTTAACACGGCAGGAAGTGTGTTCCTTTCTATCCATTAGGGGCCGGAGTGCTGGAGGTTCGGGTGACAGGGCTGCCAGAGAGATGGAGAAGCACTCTGCTGAGCGTGAGCGACGGCAGACGCTCTGCGTGTCTAGACCCTCAATAATGTCTCACCTAAACAGCAGATTGGCCGCAACTCCAGTTTAACCTTGGTGCCGTTTTATGATTTCCGCCCATTCGTACATGAAAAAAGGACATCCAATCAAAACAAGCGACCGGGAGCTCTGATTGGAGGCTGTCGTCTGGAATGACACGTCGCCCAAACAGCTCGACGCATGCATGAGGTGTCCAGTTGTTGGGTTTTGAATTAAGTGAGCGTGTGATTTCAATGACACCTAAAATCAATTTTTGTGGAATATGTGGACAGTGATGGTGTGGGAGGGGACGTATGGCTGGGGGCGGGGGGGCGGGGGATGTGGAGGTGAAGGCACTCATGGGTATTCATGGCAGCAGAGGTTACATAAGACTCTCTGACTCTCTCCAGCTACTGCATCAACAACAGACAGGACGAACATCATGTCCTTCGGCCAATCACTGAACCACAGCATTTACCACCCTGAGTAAATGCTAGTCAGGTGGCTAGGGAGTCACGTGGCTCAGTGGTTAAGGAGTCAGGCTTGTGATCTGAAGGTTGTGAGTTTGATCCCTGGCTGTGGCTACGTGACGTTGTGTTCTTGGGCAAGGCACTTCACCCTACTTGTCTCAGGGGGATTGTCCTTGTACTTGCTGTTAGTTGCTCTGGATACAAGTGTCTGCTAAATGACTAAAATGTAAAAGTACGCTTGATTTTTTCCAGCGAGACACATGGAATATTCAATAGATAGACATTGCTTCGGGGGTGGGTAGGTAGTTTTACACAGGGATTGGATTCTACTTGAGCTGTATTAATGAGCAGGTGAATCAATATTAGTAATTGTCATAACAGTTGAGGTGAATTGACAGAGGTCATATTGAGGTAGTAAATCACATCGGGCTAATGGATTGTAAAACATTTGTTGCTTGGGATAGGCTGAATTGATCCAATGTTCCCCGGCAAATCATTGTCATTGATTTGAGTTACTGAATACATGCTGTGATGATAACACTGTCAAAGACTTGCATCCAACAAGACAAGATCACAGCCTGGGTTTAAACAGCTGGAGAAAATGTTTCAAATAGATAAACCATGGTTGGGATGCTGTATTGGTCATGGTATAAAACACTATAATTGAACTTTTTTTCATTTGTTATGTTTTGTAAAAAAAAAAAAAAAGAAGTCTATGACTCACTGGAACTTTCACAGCTACGATTTCAAGTTCCAGCCAGGAAGTGAGAGGCTGTTGGCTGTTCACACTCTATGGTGTCTTCTCAGTTACGTTAACACCACTCTCTGTTGCTTTTCTCAAGTTCCGCTTTCCCAGGGTGGATCTTTAATGCATCTGGAGAACCAGTTCCTCACCCCCCCCCAGCTCTCCTGGGGTTGACACTGAAGGTGTTTAATGGGAGTGATCATTATGTTATAACACCGAGGTCCAGAGGATGACACTCTACGACTGCCCTCTCACACTGTTCTCCCCCTAGAATCTAATCCGACGAGTTCACATTTCACACGAAGGAAACTTGGCCTTGACTTTGCGAGATTCCTAATTGAACAATGGAGTTGGATCCCGATGACTTCAGTCTAAATGAAGACTAGGTGTGAGACAGCCAGTCTGTGGGAGGGTGACTCTACAGACTTTCACTGGAGGGAGTTTGCTTGTTGGGAATGTCTTTGTCTTCAAGCCTCGCTGGTGATAATGCCAACGAGCACGTCTCGTCTGAACATGGACAGCTAAAGGAGAGAGACCACTCTGGAGGTGGTCTTTGCGCTGGGCAGAGAGGACAGTGGAAAAGGTGATGAGGAAACAAGTGAGAAGGATCCAGCTCTTTTAGAAAGGAGCCCATCGACGCAGATTCCCGTAGAAGCGTCTGGAAGACGGGGATTTGATTTGCACTTAGAGCTAAGTGACTTGGCCCTCTGATGTATATTTAAACGTCTTACTGCGATTCAATAACAATGGATGAAAAGTTTAAATAAGCCATCATCCTTTAATCTCCCCTGCTCTTTCTTTCTCTCCTGTGTGTTTGTATGTGTGAGTCTGTGTATGTGTGTGTGTGTGTAACAGTGGGGTGTGTTTGTGTAAGCATGTGCACACGCGATCAATTGCTAATTGAACCTTGAGAGAGACTATCCTGAGAACAGGTATTACGCTGTGCACTGAACCTAAGACAGCAACCTGGTCAATATCTTGACTCACCATGGTGACTGCTGCCCAAGAACACAACACATATTTGTATTCATGGACGCAGCATTTCCCCCCCACCCTCCCCCATTCCAGCAATCACGACTGTCTAAGAAGCACAGTAGATTATTAAATGCTGCTTAACGTATCACCCACTCCAAATGAGTCCTTGAAATCCACCAGCAAGCTCTAGTGGTTGAACTGCATTACCCATAGTTCATGAGGGATGTCCTCCAGGAGTGCCTGTGAGAACAGGGAAATATCAACGTGTTTTAGGAGCTGTTCTGTAGTCCCATTACGGGGCAGATTAATAATTGATTCCCTCCCTCTTCTGGGCTGGATTGGAGAGGAGTGTGCTCGGCCCTGGCCCTGTCTCACAATTATTGATCTGGGAATGAGCTGTCACAGGGCCAGATCTGAGATAAAGTGGTCGTAAGGGCAAGGGTGCGTGTTTGCGTGTGTGTATGTGCGCTCGTCGGCAAGTGCATGTGTGTGTTCATGTTCGTGTGTGTGTGTGAGATGTGTCCGTGTGTGTGTGTGTCTGTGCACCAGCACCAGCGGCGAGGCTGCATTCGTCTTCACTGTGTCCAGATTAAGGGTTGCTGCCGTGCCGATATCTACAGCCGCAGTGATGAAGAGACTCATATCTGGCACTGAGGAAACGACCCAGGGTGTGCATGACTGGCTCTGGCCGACTGTCTGAGCGAGCGGGCTGGCTGGCTGACTGCTCCAGAACTGCTCCGAATGACAAAGTCGTTGGCCTGTTTTTTACGATGCCGTTGCGGTTTCACACTCCCCCTCCCCAAAGAGGTGAAAGGTCGACATGCTACTCCGCTCAGAGACCAGTTGAAAGCACCCTTCCACGCTTCCTGTACCCAGTGTGAGCTAGCTAGCACTCTGAGAGAAGGGGTGGGGAGGGGGGATGGGGGGAGGGGGGGAATCGCCCACCGAAGAGCAACAGCAAACCGGATTTGAAACGGTGCGTATTACCACCGGGTACGATCCTAAAGCTCTGAGCCCAGTTCTAAGCCTCCCCCACTTACCAGGAGGCTGGATACTGATGTTACAACTCTACGAGCCTGTCGAGCGTGTTTCCTCCTGGCAGGGGAGAAAAGGCTTCGCTCTGCTGTTACACCCACACTGATTAGAAGAGACACCGAAAGGGATGCTATCTCACAAACCCAAACCCAGCGAATTGACCCGGGAAAATATACAGCTCGAGTTGTTTAGCTCCTTTCGTCTGTTTGCCTTAGAAGTTTCGCAGCCTATTTCGTGAGACTCCACCTCAAGCCGCCGGGGTGCGGGGGGTGGGGGGGGGGTGGTTTGAACGCAGAATGCGAAGACGAGGCCTCTTTTGATGAGAGACCGTGCAGGGCGATCCAGCCAAATCGAACAACCCGTGAAAGTCCCATGGCAGCAAAAAAAAAGTTGAAAGTTAGGTTGGAAAACTACTGTTGCTGTTGATTCTAATTCTTACACCGTCGTACTTTCGAAGCTTCTGATACGAGTTGTTGAGTCTCCCCATCACTTGTTTGGACCGCTGGGATCCTGGAGTGGCTCGTGATGTTCCACAGACGTCGCTGTTGTAGGCATAATGGCCTGCTTTCACACCATAGATCCTTATCTGTTTGAAACGAGGGGAACGCACCGACACGGTAACTGGGCTTCCCTGGACCGTTCGTCTCCGTCCTGCCTCAGCTCCTGACACTCTGTTTAAATAACACTGTCCTGGAAACAGACGAGAACCACAGGGTTCCTTCATGATGGAGCACTTCAGGAAGTCTCTCTGCTGCAACCCCCTAGTTTGACCCAGTGACCCTCGGAGTGAAGCAGTGGAGAAGAGGAGGTCGCCAGGAGACTGTCCAGGCTGCCCTGGGAAGGCTGGTCTGGGATCAGCTGCCCACACAAAGTCTCCAGGCTGAGGTAACGTGGACTAAAAACGGGGAACTGATCGCAGATGACTGATTAGGGACTTGTTCATCTCTTCTCCAGATGTTCATACATTCCACTGTAAAGATAAGATGTAAGGGGCCCTATTTACCTGAAATGTTCATCCCTTAATTTACTGACGTGCGCCTGTAGACGAAAAAATCTGCTGTGCGTCAAGTGCAAAATAAGAAGGATACGTGTGTTGGTGTACACATTTTCAGGTTATAGTCTTTTGGTATTGAACACAGGCACAGCAGACAAGGATATCTGTCAACAGGTTTGGGTGCTCATAATTAATCTTGCGTGGTGTGAAGCTGTACTGATGGCACAGGATGACCTCTGACCTCTCACTCACCCTTGTTATCAAAAGAACGCCAGCGAAAAGTACTTGAAAAGAAAAACGTTTCCGTTCAAACTTTCACTGTCCCTCAAGTCCATCTGTGAATTATCGGTCCACTTTTACAGCACAAAGCGGGGTCTCTCAAAGCACTGTCAAAGTGGACCTTTTTATGTTTTTTGACAATGTGTTTCCTAGGCTAGCTTCTAGCTGTGAAACATAACCTGTAGTCTCCTGCCATCACAACTGTCAAATTTCCTGCACCCCTGCTTCTCCCCCCCCCCGCCCCCCCCCCCCCCACCCCCACGGCCCCTTCCCCATCCCGACTTTATGGGAAAGGAAAATAAAGTTCTCTCTCTATTCTTCCTCCCTCTCCCCACTTTAGACAGCCATGTTAGCTGCGAAGGTGAAAGCAGGTCCATGCCTCTCTGTGTTCCGAGGCTGCCTGCTGGGTCTTTTGAAGTGGCTGAGGCTCTGTGTGGAAGATGTTTGGAAGAGAAGAATGGCATTTTGAGCCCAGCCTGAGTAGGTAAGCGCCAAGGGGACAAAGCGGAAGGTTCTAGTGACCTTGCTATTGGTCTGCTCTGGCAGGAAGTGAAGAGTGGTACAGTGCTTACTGCGTACAGACACAAACGTGATTGCAGAACCCCGTGTTCATATAGTCATAATCCACATGTTCACACACACACGCGTGTGTTGATAATCCAACATTTCATTATTATATTTTTCTGATCAACGTTTCATCTGTAACATATATTTCAGTAGCTAATAGATGCTGGAATTTCATAACAGTTTATATCAAGTATTTCCTTTGGTGCACTGTGCTTTTTTATCATCTGGGTTGGGTCTGAAAATATATTTTTTTTTTTTTGATTATTTGAGCGAGCACCAGTTTATTTATTCAACTGAAAGAGACAGTGTCGGAAATGAGAATGAATTCGCTTTTAACTGCTGCCAACGCATTATTGCTCCATGGACATAAATATTAAAAGCCCTTGTGCATTCATTAGATTCAAAGCAACAACACACGGAACAGCAATTTGAGCACACAATAGAATTCCATCATTGTTGGCCCCCAAAAATAAAATAAATACATTTCAATCTGAGAGTTCTGTCAGTAACTTGTGGAAATCTAATTTATTTATCAGCTCTCTGCTAACCTGAGGCATAGAAAATATAATGTATTATTCAGAAGATATTATAGATGCAACCCTCACCCAAAAATATGTACTTTTGAGATGTTGTTCATTGTAAATATGATATATTTATAAACATAATATTTGCAGAATGTGTTTCGCTGACTGTTGTCTCATGGTACAGAGTTGTTTATTGTTTATATTTCCTCCCAGAGTTCCATCCCTTTGGGGCAGAGGGACTACATCACACTGTCACACACATTGTATTGACAGGCTCACATGTAACTGGCCTGTCTGACCTTGAACAGTCTGCCCTCCAGGCCTTGGTTAAGCACATATCTCCAATATCTGAATACAAACAAGGTACAGTACGTTTGATCGAACCAGTCCGATACAACAGAATCGATGGGATATGCCACACCCCTTCCCACCCACCCCCAAAAGAGTAAACATGCAGCAATTTGCTGTGTAGTATAAATCAAGTGCACCCCCAGCTTTTTTATGCATATGGAAGGTGTCTTGTCTCTCTGGTAACACAGAGTGAGGCGAGGACTCTCGTGGATACGTTCCTGGGTAATTTCCCAGACTACCTCAGCACCCGGCCCCAGCCTTCCTGACTGGATGTGTTAAATGTATTCCCCCTCAGGATATTTGATTTCTCTCTGTGTAGTTCTATTTGACTGAGTGGAATAATAAGGCAGGCTAATTGGGGAGAAGCTGTTCACATGCTAATTTGTTTCTTAGTGTGTGTGTGTGTGTGTGTGTGTTGGCGCGTGTGCGAATGCCCTTGTGTGTGCACCCATGCGCTTCCGCATGAGTATTTTGAGTCGGTTGTTTGCGTCTGACGTGTGTGAGGATGTTTTCTGCGTACGCTCAACACTTTGGGTACATTTGAAAGCGGCATCAGCAGGAGAGCTTTCAGCTGCTGCTATGTGTGTGTGTGTGTGTGTGTGTGACTTTGGAGGGCAAATCTTCACGCTCTGTACCAACACTCGTACGTGCTCAGTGAGTCAGTCAGTCGCTGTACAGACACACTAGCATCCAACCGCCCTGTTGAGCTGATAACAACATTCCCGAGTGCATTTTAAATTCAAGGTGCTTAGTGTTACGACGCCTCTTAATCCAGAGAAAAATCAATGCTTAATAACCTATGAAAATGTACATTTGCGGTTTTAGCATCGCCAGAGGCCTCTTCGGACCCCCATGGGGAGCTGGGCCTTAAATACGTCTGCATTAGCAGAAGCAGAAATGTGCCTCTCACAGAAGTAAGAGAAGTGAGTCTGGGGAACCTTCCATCCGACCTCTGAGGGACAATGAAGGTAGGGGGCGGGGAAGAGGGGGGTAGAGGGGTGGAAGAGAGCAATTGGACTAGTAGTGGATAAAGGGAGGGAGGGAGGCGGTAGATGAGTGCATAATAGGGACATGTAGAGGAGTGAAAGACTGTTGAAATAATGGTGAAAAAACCCATTACATTTACATTTAGCCATTTAGCAAACGCTCTTATCTGTAAAATATTTACAGCAAGTACAGGGACATTCCCCCATAGGAAAGTAGGGTGAAGTGCCTTGCCCAAGGACACAACGTCAGAACAGAGCACACAAACACCAGCCCCAGCCTCCTCCCCAGCCTTCTTTTCAGCCTCCTCCCAGCCCCCTTCCCAGCCTTCTCTCCATCCTCTTCCCAGCCTCCTCCCCAGCCCTCTACCTTCGTCTCCCACCAGACACAGGCAATTATTATCAGCCAGCGCTCATAAATGTAGATATACAGTAAGTTCCCCCAACCAGTCTGCTGATCTCTACCAGCCGTGATATTAAATCCATCAGCAGCAATCCCCCATCTGCTGAAAAATAAAGTATGATCCTCTGCTGTTTTTCGAAGCCTCCTTTCCACTGGTTTCCTTAATAACGTACATAACTTCTGGTCGGCGAAAGCACTTCTCTTCTGTGGCCTTGACAACTTAGATAGCACTTCAGAAAATCAATGCTTGGATCTGAACGGATCTCCGAGAGGAGAGGTGGGGGCTGGGGGCGGGGGGGGTTGGCGTGGGGGGTTGGCGTGGGGGGTATGCGGATAAAATTTGTTGTTGTTGTGAGTTTGAGCTTGCCTTCGCTCTCTCGCTCTCTCTATCTGACAATGCTCTCAACACTCCACCAGTTACTTGGTATTTTGAGTGATCCCATGGTGACCTCAGGTTGACCTTTTTGCAGTATCATTGCTACAACACCATTGATTTCAACAATAGAGCAAAACCTTCAGCGAGTCAGGATGGACTAAAATTCCCCACAGGTAAATCAGATGACACGTGCTTCTCAAATACTACACTAGTGCCATGAGTCCTCTTTAGAAACTCATCGAGCAGCACAAGCACAAAAGACTTCAATACATCCACGTCCTTTGTGTCGATGTGAAATAAACGAAAGACCAAAGGAAACAATGATTCAGTAAAGCAACATCTTGAAGATTCACGATGCTTTAGACTGACTAAAGTGACATATCGGTCTGGTCGGAATTGAACTGACAAAGGGCAGAGGCGGCTATAGACATTTCTTTCCTACACTGGAGTTAATGATTGTCTTACATTCCATATAAACGGCTGGAGATGGATACACAGACAGTTAATAACCATCGTAGAATGGGAGGATCCTTTCACCACAGAACCATAACCTTAAAAACTGGATCTGACAGTGACCTTTGTCTTCAAAATGTGAGAAAAGATAGAAAGCCTCCATAAAGAACATTCTGAAAGATGATCTAATAGCATGCATGAATGATTAATCACCCAGTTTTATATCTGGAAATAAGGTATGGATAGCGTTTTAATGTATAGGAATTATATTATTAATGAACAAATTAGCAATTAATCACTTTCGGCCATATCAGTTATCAGAAGGTTACATTATCACACACATAACTTATCCCTTCTTTATGTATTTAACTTAGAACTATAATTAAGTAGTTATATCAGTAGAAAACCAACATTGTATGTCATTCTAAGCCTAAATGTTTGCTCAGCTTGATGTGTTAGAGAGACATCCAACATCATCCAGTGTTGCACATCCCTCCTGCCCCACACATCCCTCCTGCCCCACACATCCCTCCTGCCCCACACATCCCTCCTGCCCCACACATCCCTCCTGCCCCACACATCCCTCCTGCCCCACACATCCCTCCTGCCCCACACATCCCTCCTGCCCCACACATCCCTCCTGCCCCACACATCCCTCCTGCCCCACACATCCCTCCTGCCCCACACATCCCTCCTGCATCCCTCCTGCCCCACACATCCCTCCTGCCCCACACATCCCTCCTGCCCCACACATCCCTCCTGCCCCACACATCCCTCCTGCCCCACACATCCCTCCTGCATCCCTCCTGCCCCACACATCCCTCCTGCCCCACACATCCCTCCTGCCCCACACATCCCTCCTGCCCCACACATCCCTCCTGCCCCACACATCCCTCCTGCCCCACACATCCCTCCTGCCCCACACATCCCTCCTGCCCCACACATCCCTCCTGCCCCACACATCCCTCCTGCCCCACACATCCCTCCTGCCCCACACATCCCTCCTGCCCCACACATCCCTCCTGCCCCACACATCCCTCCTGCCCCACACATCCCTCCTGCCCCACACATCCCTTCTGCATCCCTCCTGCCCCACACATCCCTCCTGCCCCACACATCCCTCCTGCATCCCTCCTGCCCCACACATCCCTCCTGCCCCACACATCCCTCCTGCCCCACACATCCCTCCTGCATCCCTCCTGCCCCACACATCCCTCCTGCCCCACACATCCCTCCTGCCCCACACATCCCTCCTGCCCCACACATCCCTCCTGCCCCACACATCCCTCCTGCCCCACACATCCCTCCTGCCCCACACATCCCTCCTGCCCCACACATCCCTCCTGCCCCACACATCCCTCCTGCCCCACACATTCCTCCTGCATCCCTCCTGCCCCACACATCCCTCCTGCCCCACACATCCCTCCTGCCCCACACATCCCTCCTGCCCCACACATCCCTCCTGCATCCCTCCTGCCCCACACATCCCTCCTGCCCCACACATCCCTCCTGCCCCACACATCCCTCCTGCCCCACACATCCCTCCTGCCCCACACATCCCTCCTGCCCCACACATCCCTCCTGCCCCACACATTCCTCCTGCCATCCCTCCTGCCCCACACATCCCTCCTGCCCCACACATCCCTCCTGCCCCACACATCCCTCCTGCCCCACACATTCCTCCTGCATCCCTCCTGCCCCACACATCCCTCCTGCCCCACACATCCCTCCTGCCCCACACATCCCTCCTGCCCCACACATCCCTCCCTGCCCCACACATCCCTCCTGCCATCCCTCCTGCCCCACACATCCCTCCTGCCCCACACATCCCTCCTGCATCCCTCCTGCCCCACACATCCCTCCTGCCCCACACATCCCTCCTGCCCCACACATCCCTCCTGCATCCCTCCTGCCCCACACATCCCTCCTGCCCCACACATCCCTCCTGCCCCACACATCCCTCCTGCCCCACACATCCCTCCTGCCCCACACATCCCTCCTGCCCCACACATCCCTCCTGCCCCACACATCCCTCCTGCATCCCTCCTCCTGCCCCACACATCCCTCCTGCATCCCTCCTGCCCCACACATCCCTCCTGCATCCCTCCTGCCCCACACATCCCTCCTGCCCCACACATCCCTCCTGCATCCCTCCTGCCCCACACACATCCCTCCTGCCCCCACATCCCTCCTGCCCCACACATCCCTCCTGCATCCCTCCTGCCCCACACATCCCTCCTGCATCCCTCCTGCCCCACACATTCCTCCTGAATCCCTCCTGCCCCACACATTCCTCCTGAATCCCTCCTGCCCCACACATCCCTCCTGCCCCACACATCCCTCCTGCCCCACACATCCCTCCTGCCCCACACATCCCTCCTGCCCCACACATCCCTCCTGCCCCACACATCCCTCCTGCATCCCTCCTGCCCCACACATCCCTCCTGCATCCCTCCTGCCCCACACATCCCTCCTGCCCCACACATCCCTCCTGCATCCCTCCTGCCCCACACATCCCTCCTGCATCCCTCCTGCATCCCTCCTGCCCCACACATCCCTCCTGCATCCCTCCTGCCCCACACATCCCTCCTGCATCCCTCCTGCCCCACACATCCCTCCTGCCCCCCTTGTCTCCAGCCACCCACCCCTCCGACTCCCCAACCTTCCAGCCCCCAGCATACTGGATGGCACACTCTCATTATGTACTCTCCATATGACTTCGTCTATGCTAATGTTATGCTAATGAGGGCTTAGCAGTGTTGCCAGTAAATATACTCCAGATGTGCCTGTTCTCCTGTTCTCAGTCACCGCAAGGCTGGCGAAGCACTCCAGTATTTCCAGTGACAGAAGGGAGCAAAAAATGTTGGGCTTCAGTCCCACCAGCACACCTGCAGTTTTGTAAGTCTGTCACAAAGCTAGACGAGGGAGCCTCTATCACTACATCGTGTGTGTGTGTGTGTGTGTGTGTGTGTGTGTGTGTATAAACCTACATGTACAAGACAGTGTGTAGTTTGTCTGGCATTGTGTCAATGTTCCTCACACCAGCATCTCTCTGCTGAACCCTCGTCTGCTGGCTGATTTGATCCTGTGTCAGTCTAACCAGATTACTCTGGCAGCAACAAAGCAATAACTGACTCACCAAGCCTATGCTTAACTTTATTCAGTGACAGACTCCCCTCACGTTCAATATCAGCATTAGCTTCACAACCTATTACAAGCCAATTCAGCGGACAAACTGCCCCTTCCACCCGCTGTTTCATGGCTTTCCACTTCCCAAAGAAACCCCTCTACATAATAACCATGGCATTTAATGTTTTTTAAAACGCCTCGTAGTTTCAACTGCCTCTTACAGAAATAGAGGAGAACAGTGATATCACATTGATTCTGTTAGACTGGGAGTACGTTTAGGCTGTTTTCTCCCCAGGACTAATCAGAACAGTCAATACAGAAAGTGAGGTCTTGGGGCTCCCTGCATGCTTACTTCCTTCGTTTGGTCTCTGCAGCAGCATGATTTCTTCCTGAAGCTGCCCTCAGTACTCTGCTACCCTCCACTTTCACCCCTCTGTGTCTTGTTCACTTCACTCCTTCTATCCTTCTCTCCCCTCTCCTGCCATCCCCTTTCCTGTCATCTCTCCTCTCCTCTCTTCTTTCCTGTCCTCTCTTCTCCCTCCCCTCCTCTCCTCTCTTCTCCTCTCTTCTCCCCTCCTCTCCTCTGTTCTCTCCTCTCCCCTACTGTCCTCTCCTCTTTTCTCCTCTCTATCTCTCCCCTCCTCTCTTCTCCCCTCTTTTCTCCTCTCCCCTCATCTCCTCTCCCCTCCTCTCTTCTCCCTCTTTTCTCCTCTCCCCTCCTCTCTTCTCCCTCTTTTCTCCTCTCCCCTCCTCTCTTCTCCCCTCTTTTCTCCTCTCCCCTCCTCTCTTCTCCCCTCTTCTCCTCTCCCCTCCTCTCTTCTCCCCTCTTTTCTCCTCTCCCCTCCTCTCTTCTCCCCTCTTCTCCTCTCCTCTCCCTTCCTCTCCTCTCCTCTAGGAGGATTATGTGCTCAGGCTGTCAGTTCCGCTAGGCTAGGTGCTGCAGTTCTTCGATCCCTGGCCATGTGTGATTGTTTGCTGCTCACTGTGGTGAAACACCACTGCAGATCTCCAGCTCCTCCACCACAGCGAGCGCCTCTCCCTCTGTACTCCTGACAACACAACTCATGGACAGCGTTTGGCCTCTTATCCTACCCTCTTTTGCATTGAACCAAAGCAGTCTTTCTTAATGTACTGCTGGGGGATTCTTCCAGAAGGGTCTGAGGTGATCTGTTATACATTTGCCGTCCGCAACATATTTAGTCCGCTTTAGGGGGATTTAGGGGGATTCTGAGGCTGATATTAGATTTGCTTTAAGGGGCTATTGAAACTGGTTGTTTTGGTTTGTGCATCTGTGCTTAAGGCTAACAGTGTGTCGAGGTTGATCTAAGAACATAAGCTTTCCCAGATTGAAGGACGACCAGCCTTGTCCAGCATGCTTGCGGGAGAGTGCTGACAGGCGCTTCCAACAGGGTCGTGTGAGAGAGCAGTAACAGGTGTGTGGTCGTGGCCACAAGTGTAACCTAACCACAGGCTTGTCTTGATTCCCCTCCTCTCTCTCCTTCCATCTCTCTCTCTCCACCTCCCTGTATTTCTCTCTCTCTCTCTCCAGTCTGCTCTTGACGGTCTCCATGGCAGACTTTTCCAATTAGCCTCACCTGCGCCCAGGCCACTGGAGACAGCAGAGAGCCAGCTGTAGCCAATCTAATTAGTAGCTGGTCTTGGAGAGGGATTTACAGATCGGAATGAGAAGTTGAACTCTAGGAGTTTTGGAAACTCAATGCTCAGGCGTTTCACGAGTTTAACATAGACATCTTTTTCTGAACTGACATCAAATCTGGACATTTACGTTGAAAAGAGAGAATACGTGAATAGTTTTACTTGTGAGGTGAGTCATAAATTGCTTGTTTACACAAGCGACAATCAAATCCAGATGAGATTCTGCTTGACCACAATCAAAAAGGCAATTTCCTCTTCATCGTCCTCCCAGGTCTGGTGTGTGTGTGTGTGTGTGTGTGTGCAGTTGTGCACCTCTGTGTGGGTGTGCCTGTGTGTGTGAGTGAGTGCCTGTGCATGTGTAGTTTTGTGTACATATACTCTGCAGGGATCCAGACAGCCATGGTAAACACATTCCAGTCCCCAGTGCTGTAGTGTAGGTGTAGCACAGGGACAGGCTTCATCAGCACAGGCCTCAGGCCTGATTTGTGGTGCTACTCGTGGAGATTGAGTTGGAGAGAAACAGCCGGGGGACATAGGATGCCATTACACGCTAGCTAGGAGAGCTGACGGTCGGACTGACTGACTCCCATACATGTTGATCCTCAAGCATACCCTTCATACACTCCCTCTCAAACTCTCTCTCTCGCTTTCTCTTTTTACACACATTCAACATACTCATAAACCCTCTACACACACACACACACACACACACACACACACACACACACACATAGATACACACTCAAGCATAACACAGACACACACAGACCGAGAACTAAACAACTTGTGCACATGTTGTCATACAAACTCAGTGTGTCAGGTGCCACTTTAATCCCTGATGAAATTTCAGTCCAGATTTACGCTGTCACAACCATTTATTTAGTAAACACTAAACTATTCCGGGTTCAAAAACTGTTGAAAATCAAATTTTCAAAGTATATATATATATATTATTTTATTTTTTACTTCATATTTAAATAATTCAGCTTAACTTTTTGAACATCAGTTATCTCTACCTTTCAAATTCAGTTATTAAATACACATTCTTGAACATTTTTTAAAACCTAGAGTGAGAACATGGTGGTGTTTTTTTTGTATGAAAGTACACCAGACCAGTTTCCAACGGTAATGAAATTGGTTTCCTTGCTACCCAGAGCTCCTAAGCGCATTTGCAGAGTACATTTCAAACTTCACCGCAGTTAAGACGTAGCAGCCACTCTGCTTTGCATGTAAATTTAAAAAGTTAAGGATTCAGCCCACACAGACAGACAAACACACACACACAGACACACACACACAGACACGCACACAGACCGACACACACACATACACATTCTGCAAAGGCACAGAGGCCAAATCCCAATCCGCCCTCCACCCACTCTACAATTCCCTCCACATTACTCTTGTGAAATGATTCATTTCCTTTATTCACTGCAGCCCCTAAAGAATGAGCAAAGCACTGTGGTTATGTATAGGTGGGTCCAACCATCCTTTTTTTCATAACCTTCTCAACAGGTGCAGCTAAGGCAGCCTGCCTGACATCAGCCTGTAGTGGAGGCTGTGCCTGACATCAGCCTTGAATGGCACAGCTTGTATTTAACGTGTGTGTGTCTTCACTGCTATCAATGGTTGAAATAGACACTCTGCAGGCTGTCAGACAGAGGCAGAGTAGAGCCACAATAGAGGAAGCCACCAGGGCCTGTCACTTGGTCACCCAGACACAGGAACATCCCCACGGACACACACGAACACACACTCCCCCTCTGTTCCACCCTCCCTCCCCCTTGCCTGGACTGTCAGCCCTCCACTCACTCCTGGGTGAATCAGAGGAAGTGAATAATGGACAAGCTTCAAGCTGAGGGACTGGCCAGCTACCACCCTGCCAGATAAAGCTCCCTGCCAGCTCTCTCTTATGGTCAGACATTTTACATTTACCTTTAGCCATTTAGCAGAAGCTCTAATCCAGAGAGACTTCCAGCGCATACAGGGACATTCCTGAGGCAAGTAGGGTGAAGTGCCTTGCTCAAGGACACAACCTCATGTTGCCTCAGCCGGAAATCAAACCGACAACCTTCTGATCACTAGTCCGACGCCCTAACCACTCAGCTACCTGACTCCCAGACACTGATATTGGTTGGAAACACTAGAAAGATCTATTAGAGATGTGATTCATTCCACAACATTTTCCCCAAATTGACCTGTGGAAACAGGTTGGTGGTTTAGCTGTGTATCCTGCAGGCCTTTAGAAGGCTCTCGAATTTTGTTTTATTCAAGGCTTTCATAATATAACAAACTGACTTCAAACACGATAGACCATGTGGAAGAAAATCGGAAGGTCTAGCAGCAAACTGTTCTATGTAGAATATTCATGTAAAACCTTCCATCTCTCTCCTCCGTTCGGGCGCGCTCTTTCCTTCTTGCTGGGATGCTGTTACTGTGACGCTCTTATGATAATAAGGTAAATTTTCATTTTCCATTCCAAGAACAATATGTACCCTCCAAATCTACAAATATTAATATTGTCTCTGAGCTATATTTACTTAGTCTGGCTCCCATGTGAAGGACTATTAATAAAGTTTAAATCAGAATACTTTTAGAACATTTTTGAAGAATACTTGAGATACAAAGACTGTCATTATGGAGGACAGTTGCACAGTTCAAGAATAATCGCAAGTTACGGTTTACAAATATCCATAACACGCTATCAATTTAGATTTCCCTTCTGCATGCTTATGCAGTCCATTACTCACTAGCCAACATGGGACAGAATTCTTTTAAAAGGATAATTACCCCAAACAATAAATCAACTTTGCTGTAATAATGTGATTAATATTTTGAAAACCGCTCTTTACGGTTAGCCTGCAGTTCCATTCATATTAACACGAACAATGACTAACATTATTCCGCGAGGGGATTTTTAAGGTTTTTAATTAATCTGAATGTGTTTTTTTTCCCCTGGGCCACTCAGTCTTGGCCGAGGTTTACAGATGCAATGCTGAGTTGCAGAAAGATATAAAAAAATGGCCCTAATCTCCAGCCAAACGGTCGACCCATCAGAACAGAGTCACGTTCGGTGACACACACACACCCCCACACGAAAGGAAGGAGTAGACAGAGAAGTGGCCAGACGGAGAAAGGATCGACGGGATACGGAGGAGGGAGGATGGGGTGGGAGGGAGGGGGCGTGGAGGGCT
>CM059293.1:4382500-4385000 GCA_030340665.1 Neosalanx taihuensis
AACTCTGACAAGAGCTGCTTGTTAAAAGCTACAGTGGAAGGGAGGGACGAACTAATCAATAGGAGATGGGAAGAAGAACAGTTGGGGGAGAGATGTACAGAGGGGGAGGGGGGGAGGGGAGGGAGGAGAGAAGAAAAACGGAGAAGGGGGAGGGATGAGGAGGAATGTAAAAAGGGGGTTGGGGCGGGAGGATGGATGGAAGACATATGAGAGAGAGAAAGGAAGATGAAACGGGGATGAAGAAAGTTTGAGGGAGTAGAAGGTTGAGCTGAGCACACGCCAGTGTGCGGGTTTGCATTTGTACACGCGTGTGTGAAAGTACTCGCTTAAATCCACAAGAGTACGCGCGAGTCAAAAGTGGCTCGCAAACACCTTGGCAAATGAGTCATTAGCATATTCATGAAGGGGACCTAATGACCGCAGCCAGGCATTCGCTGAGCGCGATGTCCACCTACTCACTATGCTAATCAGCCGTACCTGGCAAGAAAGCTCCGGAAGGGTGGCACTTAAGTGTTCCTCTCCGCAACGAATTGAACGTCGGGAGTCTTGGTGCAGACACATGTCGATGAGGAACACAAGTGACCTGCCTCTGCTCACAATGTTTACTGTCCACCGGTGTCAGTGAGTTACCGTGCACCTCAATCTCATCTTTGATCATGAATTCCTGGAAGATCCCAGGAGGGACACACGACACATGATGTCGTTGCGATCAAACCTCGGCGAGGACGGAGCACGACGTGAATACCGTCGATCCGTGGAGACGAGGATCCTAATCCCAGCCCACAATCCCGGCGGAAGCAGACTGGACTGCGTTTAATCCCTCACTCCTTTCAGGAACGCTAAACCTCTGGAATTAAAACACTGATTGGTTTCTCCGTTTGGATCGGTCCTAATCTGTGTTGGGATGCGCACGGCCACGCAGTTTAAACAGGCTGGAAACTGCCTCAGCAGTCACTTTATTCACAGTCATCATGTCTGACCCTGACACACTGCCTGTCTGGTCCACTGAGTGTTTTTTGACAGAGATCCATAGTCTTTTTAACTTTTCTCTCATCTCCCCCTCCACCCCCCCACCCTGCCTGTTAGTTGTGTGACAGCGTAGAACCATTGATATCCAATAGATCCAGTTCGGTGCTAAGAGCCAGACCAGCCCTGGGTCTGAGTTCTGCTGTCCCAGGGAGCACACAGGCCCCAGCAGGGGGCCACTCAATCTGGTCCTAAATGGTACCAGGCTAAGTGCTAACTGGCCCTCAGCAACAGGCCCCAGAATTCAATCAACAAGAACAGCAGATGTATGCAGGGAAGTGCTTTCATTCAACACAACTTAATTCACCCTTCAAGGCAATTGGGCATTTAACTTTATTTCTACAGCGCAAACCTGCCATCTCCATTTAAAGTCATTATGCAGAAATTCTCAACATTATGCAGGAACTATCTGTTGGCACTGTGAGAGGAATTATGTTGACTCGTTGGAGAGTTTGAGGCTGGTTTTGGGTGTAGCGCTTCCAGAATTAAGCTCATGCTTCGTTTCACGTGGCAGCCATGTTTGTGGCTAACTCTGGCCTTTGCGATTCACTTTGTCTGTTTACGTCAGTTTGTTTGTTTGCGTGTGTCTGTTGGGGGGGGGGGGGGGGGGGGGGGGGTTGGCTACAGCTGGACAGTACAGTGAGGTTCCTGAGGACCAAGCCTACTTCTGTCAAATCGTCAAGATGAGCCCATTTCGCACATTCGCCGTGAGGGTCTGTCAATCACTGTCGACATCTGAAGTGACCACACATCTATTTCCAATCATCAGGAGGGGAGTCTGTTGTCTGCATGCTTCATGTTCTGGCCATCCGTAATGTTTCTCATTGTTATGATCAGTGACCGATGCTCTTTTATAAAGCTCTCTCTTGGAAGTCACCGGATAAAAGCACCTGTTAAATATTTCCAGGAAATTCAGAAGCAATGTTTTCATTTTTCATTCCCCCGTTGATTACTTGGAACCCGTCAGAGTTCCAAGCACACCTAGACTAGGGTGCAGGCATACAGAAACACACACACACACACACCACACACACACACACACACACACACACACTCTGGTGGTGATGATGGCTGTGACCCAGTGGTCCCTGATGTTCTAACATGTCATTTCCTGTATCTTGTCCAGCGAGCACTTAGCCCAGCCTCTCCCCTTTCAGCCTTATGGAAGACGATCTGGCTCGGAGATGCTCAGGCCCAGATAGACCCGGCCCTCTCAATTTCCTTTTTATCCAATAAAGGACACTTTGTCACGGCAACGGTCAAGGCCGGCGTATGCATGCATGCGTGTGTGTGTGTGTGTGTGTAGTATGAGGACGCAGACTCCAAGCTAGGCAGCACACTGCCTGTCAGAAATTAGATTAGTCCCGGGCGTTCTATTTAATGACGGCCGCTGAGAGGCTAAACAAGTGACTGTGTGTTGGGGAGAAAATCAAATTAGCGGGCGATTGAGAGGCTGGGAGACGGACGAACAACA
>CM059293.1:4390000-4420000 GCA_030340665.1 Neosalanx taihuensis
TAAAGAGACAGACCTTTATTTCTCGGCTTTTACCTTGAATTGATATACCTTCAGGGAGCTACCATTTAATGCTGAGGGATCAGATGTGGAATTATTAACGGTTCTAAAACACAACACGTACTGTACAAACACACCTCGAGATCATCAATTAATAAGAATTCACAACTGAGGCATTAATGCAGCTCTTCATTTAAAAGTGTTCATTTCAGCGTGAAGGTGAGAAGCAATGTGTTATGAATATTGATAATCATATGAATATGCTATCTCTCTTTGCATCACGAAAATAGTTCCTCCTACTCAAAACACACTTGTTAGAATGAAAAAAGGCATGTGAATACTGTGTGTGTGTGTGTGTGTCTTACCTGGATTTTGATTGGCCAGGTGAAGTTGCTGATATAGACATAGAAGGTTGTGTTGGGGTTGAGGCGGAAGTTGAATTTCTCACAGGAGAAACTGTCTCTGTGTTCCTTGATGTTGGTCCTGGACACAATGTGCACCTCTTCACCCGAGATCGTGCCAGCTAGATAGAAAAGCATTCACAAATATGAACGTTGTCTACCAATTAATGAATAGAAATGTACCACACATCTCCCAGGCCAGTGGCCATGTGCAGTTATCCTTATTTTTGGATGCAGCACAAAATCAATTCATCAATCGATCATATTCATTTCAGTACATTTAAAAGTGCCAACCAAAGTGTTTATAGAAATGAGTACATAAAGTGTGACACACAAGAGATGGACTCCACACACACACACAACCCACACAAACACAAATACACATAGCCTAACACGCACAATGACACAAACCACAAAAAAAAGATAAAAAAGAAT
Organism: Neosalanx taihuensis; assembly: GCA_030340665.1. Classification (NCBI taxonomy): domain Eukaryota; kingdom Metazoa; phylum Chordata; class Actinopteri; order Osmeriformes; family Salangidae; genus Neosalanx; species Neosalanx taihuensis. The sequence continues at coordinate 4,390,834 of CM059293.1, forward strand.
GAAAACAATCGATCTGAAACACTTACAAAACTAAAAGAATTGACGCCCTTCAAAATATTATCAGGACTAATGCCTTAATGGCGGAGTCTTTTTAAAGTGCGGATGAAAGATTAGGCTGACTAAAACGACTCTCCACTAGGCGATTCCAGCCCCCAAGACACCGCTACTGTGAAAGCACAACTTTATCTTAATTGAAATCACACAAAAACACTCGGAAAATGTTCCGATGCCAGAATTCTAAATATCATCACAGTGTTTTGTCAAGCCCCCTTTCAACCCTAAAAAAATATAATAAAGAATGATTAAGGTCATTCTTTTGGGCACGTTTTGTAATCAACTGAAGTCTCATACCATTTCTAAAAACCATACACATTGCTGGGCCAGATGGTCATTTATTAGCTTAACGTATAATTTACTTATAATTAGTTGACGGAAAGGTTGTTACCTGTTGAGCCGATGGACCAAGAGATGTTAAGGTTGAAGTTGTTGGATGCATTGATGGACATATCAAGATTCTTATTACTCTACAGACAGGGCAGACAGACAGAGAGAGGGAGGGAGAGAGAGATAAGGTTAATAGTACAGTAAGTCACTGTTCCTCTTGGTATATACTGTTTGTTTTGGAGTCATTAAATATTTTCCATTTAGTTACATTTACATTTATTCATTTAGCAGAAGCTTTTAAACAAGTTAGCAGAATGAAATCAAAATGATTCCAGCTGTTTTTTGAATGATTCTGTGTGAGAAAGATTTTGATCCTGTCACAAATCAATTCATATCCAGTGGATTTAGGTTAGATTTGGTTACTGAGTGTCCCAGACAATGGGATTCGAATTCAGGTTGTGTTGCTGACTGACCTGTTCAGGAGAGGCCATGAAGTTGATGGATGTGTAGTGATGATCATCCTCTTGGAGCAGACTGAAGGTGAACTGGTAGTCTATCAGCAGGTTATCTATAGCAAACACACACACACACACACAAATAAACACTACATAAACACAAACTCGAACAAGCAATGTTCAGTTTCTCATGGCATTGCAGTTTAAGTGTTGGTTGTTTGCCGCTAGCATTGAATTGAAATATAATTGGGGGCCAGAAAGGGTGGAGGAGAGGTTGAAAGGCTGCAGACAGGTTATGGTTATGGTGAAAGAAATTGTGATTCTGAAAACTATTGTCACCTTCGCATCATTATCAATACAATCAACAGATGCCTTTTTCTTCAGAGAAGCTGGACGCTCTAATCATCAAATGTTGCCTGATATATAAACGTCTACTCCATCGACCGCCACGTCAATATTCAATTAAAGACTTAAGTATCCAGAAGTGAAGGACTGGTCTGAGATCTCAATCAGGCCTGTAAGCAGCCACTGGTCATTAAAGGGTGCAGTTTGATCGATTTGACACGGGTGCAACGCTGATAGACTAATTCCTCGGTTCAGGCCTGTTCAATAGACCCCTTTTCTATCTCTAAACGGTGGTCTTCTACGCTGAGTGAGTGCGTTCGCCTGACACACAATAGGGGGCCGTCGCACCAAGGGGGTTTAGGAGCGTTTAACATCTGGAACCCAGAGAGAGTCCAGGAGGGTCACCTTGTTGGGGTTGCTTCAGACAGGTTCCAGACTCAAGGCGCCGTGGCTGGCCGTGATTGGCCGAGAGAGGAGGGTCGGCGGCGGGCCGTATCGAACGCGGGGCCGACACCGCCAGGGGGTCACGTGCAATCAGAGAAATGACAAATTGAGCGGCTGCTCTTAATGGAACGGTTCAGTGTGTCCACTCATTTCCATTTGGACTTGCATCAGACCTGCCATTCATGCTAAACTGGGGATGAGTGGAAACACATTGTGGAGGGTTCAAAAAGGCAATGTCCACATTAGCCTCCGCTGCTGCCAATGGGTTCCTTGTTTACACTCCGTTATGGATGTTTTCTAGCACACTCCATCTCAACACTCAATCTCTTTGACCAAAATGCATTAAATCCCAGCGGTTTTACGATCCCTTAGGGTTGGAATACGGAGGAAAAATATACAGAAAGGAATATATCAGTTGAATATACCAGCATGTCTAAAATTGGCTGCACAGCAATAGACAGCTCGTTGAATATGAATAGTGAGAAAGGCGAAATGCATGCAAAGCCCACAGCTACCATTGTTCAGAGCCTGCAGTGATGGAGCTGCACAGGAGCTGCTGTGTGCAGCATTGAACGCAGAAATGGTTGAAACTCCTAATGAAGGCACCAGGCAGTGGACAACTAAAATCCTTTCAGAAGAGGAACAAGATTCTCCTGCAGAGAACGGCCGGGCCTTGAATTGACCTGAAAAAAGCGCACATTTCAGCCTCACCCGAGACGAAAGGAAATTCTGTTTGACAAAGTTGTGTTTTGTTTAGCCGCCACGCTGAGTTAAAGGATTTAGGAGTTATCAGATCAAAGCTGATGTGGTTCTGTGGCTCCAAGGCACCCAGGCTACATGTGTGCTGTTTATCCCATAAGGGTCTTCAGGAAACTTCACACACTTCCACACCCTCTGTATAGGGGACACACAAGTTCAGGGGGAACTTGGAAGTGGGATGCTGGAAGGTTTCTGGGTGTTTAAAATCGCTGTGGTGAAGAGGCAAAGCCCACTCAAAGACCCCCTGCTGTCCACACTGTAATGAGTGAGAGAGAGTGTGTGTGTGAGAGAGAGAGAGAGAGAGAGAGAGAGAGAGAGAGAGAGAGAGAGAGAAATAAAGCGGGGGAAGGCAGGAGGGATGAAGGGAGGTGTACGAGTTCACAGAGAAGACAATGGCAACGTAATGAATGGAAGCGACTTGTCAAGCTGCCTAATCCGTCCCGCACACTTCCAATATGTTTGATTATACGCCTGTTAGCCGGAGCCTCTGTGTTGCAAAAGTTCACTCAGCTAATTACGACTCCCATCAGGAACAGCTGACAGCAATTCAGCTGATGTAATCTGAATTACACAGTACGTACGCTGCACGAACGCGTGTTCTCACGTACGCTTCACACAGACGAATCACTAACGTCGGGGCGTGCTCTGGCATTGATAAACCTCATACACTATCAACAGTTCGCATAACATGGAACACTGTTGCCCCCTACTAAAAAACAAGGTACTCAACCAAGAAGGCTTCCACACTAGGAGGTCCTTTGATACTATTATTGATTATGTTACCAGAAGAGGCAGGGGGAACTTCTAGAACAGGCCTGCACAGGATCCACTCTCAACACTTGATTTGACGCCTGTTACAAGTCATTATTTCCAATTTGCAACACCTTCTTCACAAGTACAGAAGAAAGCAGACAGGACAACACAGTGAATCACGGCTGGGAGAAACAAGGGAAACAGGTGTCAGTCATTTCCCAAAGGTTATCAGGTTATCAGTGAAAATACAGACAAGATCCGTGATCTAGTCCTACACTCTGAAGCAGAGCTGGCAAGGGAAGCTGGGAAGGGTGGAGAGATTCCTGGTAAATGGAAGTGAAGCATCCTGAAAATACTGAGATTGGTTCTCGGGATTCCTAATTTACTGCTGCATAAATCCAAAATGGATGGGCTGACCAGAAAAGCAAATACTTTGACATGAAGATGAGACAAAGTAATTGCGTACATCTCTACGTATTTCTTATGAACGTAACTCGGGCGTGTTATTACACTTCAGGAGGAGCATAATTGATTTAATGCCGCGTTATTAAGTCATAAATTGCATGTGTACGCTTGGCGAAAATTAATCAAATTCTAATCTAATTCTATAATTTAACTCCACCAAACTTTTGTAAATGTTTGAAACGTTTAAAAACAGTGCGCTTCTAGCAATTCCACAGTTTACGATGCCCTCCTCATAGTAATATAACAGCAGCAGACACCAGGCTGTCGATGGCTGGCGTGCAAAGTGCAGCGTTCGTTGTCGCTGGGCATCAGAGAGAGAGAGAGAGAGAGAGGCCGGTGACCCTGGTTAGCCTCCCAAGCGGAATGCATGTCAGCTAGCGTTTAGCCTCTAATGCAGAGTGGCTGATTATAACTTAATGAGGAAGCCAGCGGGCAAAGGGGCAGGGCGCCTCTTAACTGGTCCTAACTGGTGTTGGGATAATGGATGACTGGTGGGGAGACCCTTGGTGGCTCTGTCGACTTCCATCTGAGGACCAGCTCTGATCTACAGCGAGGGGCTGAGCTGGGAGAGACTCATTAGCCCCGGCTAGCATAGCCATCCTCTCATTACGCTAACTACACCAGACTGGTCAGCTCATTGACGAGGGGCCGGATCATTAGCTGAGCAAGTCTGCCTGGTCGCTGATTGAGAGAGCTTGGCTTGTTAGCTACAATACTCGGCCAAACAATAGACGTCGATCGGCCTATTCAAATATGAGATATCAAATACAAACTAGATCAAGTTCTTCAGAAAGGGGACAATGCCCTCAGAGATAGAGCTAACAACTTAAACACTGGGTGTGATGAGGTGATTTATGTGTTAGTGTCATCGTAGATTCATAATAATCGTCACTTGGCATCCTTAGCCTCGCTGTGTTTGATGTTTTCCCCAGCTCTGCTGTGTCATTATGCTCTCGTGGGTGCATTAGCATGTCACTATCCTGTAAAACAAACAGACGATATTCCACAGTCACTTCTCCTTAGGGCGGTCTGGTAATGTTAGGTTTCCGCTGTTTGTATGTGCTTGAGTGCTTGTCAGTCTGCGTTTGTGTGTGTGTGTTTGTCTTCAAACAAACCGATTCATCGGTCATAATTGGCTGAGTTAGTAATGTAGCCTCCTGGTGTCGACCTATAGCGTGCCTGGCCTGGCTGTACAGACTAAGATCAGCAGGGCAGAGCCGATCAGACCTGCGCCATCACTCGCTGCTGATGCGATCCGACCAATGAGAACACGAGAGATCCGATCCGTGTAGCTCCATCGCCATGAACACATTCTCCTCATGGAGTTTACGGTCGTATGAGTTAACAGTCATCATTAAGATGGGTGCTTCACAGAGCAAAACACTGGAATAATAGGATAAATATTCCAGCAAACTGAGCACAAACATAGAGACGGTTTGGTGTCATGTGACCGCCTACCGTAGGGTCTGTTTGGGAGGGGAATTGCTAACTGTAATGGTGGGGGGCTGGGGGGACATGCTTGATTACATCAGAAAAAGAGGTAAAGGGAATGTATAGATCGTGTTTTGACTTCATGGCTCGGAGCAGGGCAATGTTCAAAGCTCAGCCACGGCAGAACATGTTTGGTTAGAATCACTTCGATGGTTACCAGCTGTGTTTGTACACCGATGCGTGTGCGTAGTAACTAAACAACGAAATAGTCATAGACGTGGATGGGATTGGACGTGGTGAAGCATCAGGCGAAAGTGGCTCTGAAACCAGTCTTGGGGATTCTGTGGAAATAGGTTGTAAAGTCTGTAAGTGATTCTGTGCTTGTGGCTGTATGGCTGCTGTAGATCTATGGCTCACAGACTCTCAGGAGTATCACCTACTAGGACCCCCACATCTGACTCAAGGCAGGGCAAGACGTTTCCGTGAAACGACCCTGCCTTGAGCGTGTTAATAAAATATGATCTTTTAAACTGAATCCATCATACCTTTTTTTCCCCCTGTTTTTGTAGGTTTGACCACCAAAGTCCATTGTGACATCTGAATGCTAATATTTGATCTCTGCTATCAGCCCTATGGCACACTCTCTATCTCTGGGTAGAGAGGACTGATGTCTTTCTAATGGGCCTTTTAGACTGTCCGCGTGCCTGTTAAGCATTTGTTCAAATATATAAGAGGCAGATAGGAACAGATAGACAGATAGGTGAAGAAATGGACCTGAAACAGGTCAAAGGTTAATGACGTAGAAACCCCCTCACGAACCAACACGGGAGAGATAGTCAGGATGTAACATCGCCCTCAGGGAGGAAGTTGTCAAACCCATCTGGCGAGCTCTCTTGGCGATAGCTGTGAACGGGGGTCGGATGGGCACTGTGCCCACAATATGCCCTCTGTCAGTGCCTGGCAACCACGGGCACTGCGAGGGTGCCCCCTAGTGCCAACATGGGTCAGAAGGGACATTGTGGTTTCTATCGATATTGCTGTGATCAAAGACATGTTTGCTTTGATCGGAGCACATCTGTAGACGGCAGCTTTGATCGCGGTTGGGGGAGGCTCCTCACCCGAGATTCTCACCGAATTCGTCTTGGCCCTGCTGGATTAGATTAGATTCGATTCAACTTTATTGTCATCCCACAGGTACAAGTACAGGCCACGTTATTGACAGCCCTTGAACTGTGTCCTAAGCTGGTAACCTCGGGATTGGCACGTAGAGAAACCCCAGCAGACCAATAGAGGGAAACAGCTGTTAGTACTTCATCATTTCATCTCTGATCTTCAAACTTTAACAAAGGCAGAGTCGCCGCTAAACGAAACAAATCAGTCTGGGTAGAAAGGATGTTCCAGCAATCTGACAGGACCTCACCTCACCTCTCTCCCCCTCCTCTCCCCTCTCTTCGAACCTCTCTCCTTCCCCCATCTCCGCTCTTTTCCCCCTCCCCGCTCCCCGCCGCCTCGCTCCCGTTTTAAGAGCACATCATCTCTCCCATAAGACTGAGACCAAGGTAAACGCTTCCATCTGCCTGGCGTGGAGTGCCTACATTTGGGTCAAAGGTCATGAAGCGCAGATGCGTGGAAAAGTGACTGAGTAGGAGTGAAGTGGGGGCGGTGAAGTCTGTGTGTGTGTGTTCGTGTGTGTGTCTGGAGTACGAGGAGGTCAGGGAGACCTCAGGTGTGGATCCAGGATACTTACAGTAGCACGTTCCTCTGAGAGGGTTGCCAAGGTAACGGTTCTCTGAGTCACACCTGCAAATACATTGAAAGAGAGGGGGGGGTCGTTGTAAAACAATTGCATTAACTAAAGAGGGTCTGCAGTTTAACAAAGACAACAACAATACATCCTAATGCAGCTGGCTATGGTGCATGAACTGTTGTAACTTTGTGAGAGAGAGAGAGAGAAGCTCCAGAGCTCCAGCCATAAAGAGAGAGGAGTGTGTAACACTGAGCAGGGGAAGCGTGCTGACAGCTTCTCTGTGGACTCTTCAGCAGCAGCAGCAGCAACAACCTGACCTTGTCTGAGGAACATCTCATCCAGCCTGAGTGTTGAATACAGCGGCAGGTGTTAGCTACACTGGATCACAGCATCTCAGAATAGAACTAGCTGAAAGAAAACCTAGACACCAAGCAACACGAGCAAGGTGTGTCTGAGGCACTGGACTGCAGTATCCATTTTTTATTTAGTGTTTGTGTGTGTGTGTGTGTAAGAGAGGGTAATTGTTTTAGTTGCCATTTGATCATGCAGTAGGGGTTTATGAAGGCAGTGGTCATTACCGCAGTGCAAACACCAGCATTTACTGCCATTACTATGGCAACACAGCAGCCAGACAAGGGCCAGGGAAAAAAAGGCTGTCCAGCCAGCGAGCCAATCAGCCAACCAGGGAGGCAGCCTGAGAGCCAGTCTGCCAGCCACCAAAAAAAACGAGTCTGAGGAGAAAATCCATGTTTAAATGCATCCAGACGACCTGTCCTGACAAGCCTCCACTGAACACGTATGACAAATCAGTAAATGTGGCCTGGAGCGAAAATGAATGGAGGTAATGATAGCCCTGCAAGGCAGTGTGGGTAAGAGAGTTGGATCAGGTCACACCCTGTGTGCAGCCCGCCTCAGCCCACCTGCCCCGCAGTGCGACAGGGTCACCATGTAGCAGAAGCTGAATATTTCATCCAGCCAAGGACGGTGGGGCTGTGTTGCACACCCGGACTGAGAGGAAGACTAGCTGGGGAGGGAGGTGAGGCTAGGGAGGTAGGAGAGGCTGGGAGGGAGGAGAGGCTGGGATAGAGGTGAGGCTAGGGAGGTAGGAAAGGCTGGGGTGGTAGGAGAGGCTGGGAGGGAGGAGAGGCTGGGAGGGAGGAGAGGCTGGGATAGAGGTGAGGCTAGGGAGGTAGGAAAGGCTGGGGTGGTAGGAGAGGCTGGGAGGGAGGAGAGGCTGGGAGGTAGGAGAGGCTGGGAATGAGGAGAGGCTGGGAGGGAGGAGAGGCTGGGAGGGAGGAAAGGCTGTGGTGGTAGGAGAGGCTGGGAGAGGTTGGGAGGTAGGGGAGGCTGAGAGAGGCTGGGAGATAGAAGAGGCTGGTAGGTGGAGTGGGGGTGGTGGGGCATTTTCATAGTTGCTCACAGGAAGTTTGAGTAAAATAAGCTTCAGTGGTGTTGAGTGTTCTCAGGTCTGAAAGCTGCCCACCCCTAACCCACTGTCAACCCATGGAGGACAGGAGAATGGAAATGCTTTTCATTTGTACAGACACACACACACACACACACACAAACACACAGCTGAGAAGCCTTTCAAACAATTATGTGTCATCTGGTAATCTTCTGAACATGACAGCAGTGTTAAAAAGGCTCTGCTGGGAGTTAGGAGGTGGGGATGGGAGGAAAAACACACACAACAAACACACACACACACAAACATCACTCACACACACACTCTGTCTCTATAGAGACCACTAACACTCGAACACTACACTGGGGAGGCAGAGGGGTATGAGCTAAGCTGCTTAAGCCTGCTGTTAATGCTGCCAAAATGGAAGACCACCCTGGACTACAGACCCCACATCTCCCCACTGTCCCTCACCCTCACTAGTCTTAAACTTGGACTCTGAGACCCTACACTCCACTCAACCCCCTCATCGCATTAAACACACACACACACACACACACACACACACCCTCACACACACCCTCACACACACCCTCACACACAGGCTCTCTGCTTCCCCCACCAGTCCCTGAGAGGCATTACAAGGAGACAAGCCAGCGTCCCAAGAAACCCTTAATCTTCCATTAAGGACTCACTTTTTGATATAACACACACAACAGCAAACACAGACGCGCACACACAGCCTCAGAGTGATAAGTGGGAGCCTCTAAGAGCCTAGAACGTTCTCTGGGAACTGTGACAGAAGCAGAGATTGGCATCACTTTGAGGCTGAGCTGCAGCCGTCAGATGAGAGGGAAAGGTCTGTCAAACCTGTTCCATGCTCTGGAAAAACACACACGTATGTTATTCCACATTTCGAAGACCCTGTTGTTTCAACAACAGGGGTTTATATACTACATGACATATACAGTCCTGTTCTGTCATGTTGATCACTTTGACTTGTCTGTCTGCATGGGATAGTGGGAAACGTAATTTCGATTTCTTTATGTGTCGTGGATATTTAAAGAAATTGACAAATAAACTACTTGAACTTGAACTTGAATACAGGCTCATCCTGTATGTGGTCCCCAACCCTGGTCCTCAGGGGCCCACTGTCCTGGATGTTCTAGATGTTTCCGTGCTCCAAAACACCTGACTCAAATGAATGGGTCGTTATGTAGCGCTGAAGAATCCTGGTAACAAACTGCATTAGCATCAGGTGTGTGGGGAAAGGGGGAAACATCTAAAACAAGCAGGACAGTGGGCCCCAAGGACCAGGCATGTACAACATGCGTCCTGCACTTTATGCTATTTTGGGTTCGGCTTAGGGGCATCTGACTGCAGCTCAAGAGGTCACAGGGTCAAGTGCCCCCCCAGCCCTCTTGTACTGTGGCCCTGTATGTTACTGCGGGTAAAATCATCTGCTGCACCAGAACATGATTATCTATTTTTCCTTGTGAACCAACAGGCGCTGGCTTCTCTTACTCCATGTGTTCATTGAGTGAGGAACACTGTAAGGAACATACTTTGTGGTTGTTAGTGCAGGCTCACTACCAACTTGCTTTGGAGCTTGTTATTTGTACCCGCTCGCATGCGCTCAAGAGCAAATGAAATGGAAAACAGCCCAGTGGAAGAGATGGAAAAACATCTTGATGTGTGACAGGTGAGGCGATAAGGACAGGGATTGGATTCCTCTCACTCACTCTGCAGGAATGCTCTCCTGCTGTTTACAGGTCTGCCATCTCTCCCTTCTCACTCTTACCGCACTCACACACACACACACACACACACACAAACAAAGGCACGCACATACGACACTCCAACCCCTCACTAACCCTCCCATAAACCCAGCGTCAGCACCAGGCCAGAGGCCTTGTGAACAGGATCTAAGCTGGTGAGAGAGAGAGAAAGAGAGAGAGAGAGAGAGAGAGAGAGAGACAGAGACAGAGAGAGAGAGAGAGAGACAGAGACAGAGACAGAGACAGAGAGAGAGAGAGAGAGAGAGAGAGAGACAGAGACAGACAGAGAGAGACAGAGAGAGAGAGAGAGAGAGAGAGAGAGAGAGAGAGAGAGAGAGAGAGAGAGAGAGAGAGAGAGGGAGGGAGGGAGGGAGGGAGGGAGGGAGGGAGGGAGGGAGGGAGGGAGGGAGGGAGGGAGGGAGGGAGGGAGGGAGGGAGGGAGGGAGGGAGGGAGGGAGGGAGGGAGGGAGGGAGGGAGGGAGGGAGGGAGGGAGGGAGTGTTGGTGTGAGCAGATAAAGGAAGTAGTGAGCCACAGCAAAGCACAAACATCCCATAGGATAATACACACTGCTGGCTTTTTTTAGACATTTCTGAACACACAGACACAGACACACACAAACATATCGACCACACATTGACACATTCGTACAACAAATATTGTTAATTCATTCTGCTTGACAATGTAGCCTCCTGGGTTCACACTCCAGAAGAAAACAATGACAGTCTGCACTACACAGACTGTACATACTGTTACAAATAGTTGTTTTCTGATCATTATTCCTTTATTGCACTCCCAGCATGCACCTGTGGATGCGTGTGTGTGCGGATGCATCCGTAGACCTCCTGAATACCACTGGCACCTGCTGTCCATCCCGGGGTAAATGGTTCGTTCATAATCAAAATAGCAAATAAATGGTCCTGCACTAGACACAGCCATTAAAAACAAAGGACCAAGAGAGCTGATCTGACAGCCAGTTTAAAGGGAAGCAGAACAGCAGAACAGCAGAACAGCACACAGCACAAAGCAGAACAGCAGAACAGCACACAGCAGAACAGCACACAGCAGAACAGCAGAACAGCACACAGGAGAACAGCAGAACAGCACACAGGAGAACAGCAGAACAGCACACAGCACAAAGCAGAACAGCAGAACAGCACACAGCAGAACAGCACACAGCAGAACAGCAGAACAGCACACAGGAGAACAGCAGAACAGCACACAGGAGAACAGCAGAACAGCACACAGCACAAAGCAGAACAGCAGAACAGCACACAGCAGAACAGCACACAGCAGAACAGCAGAACAGCACACAGGAGAACAGCACACAGCAGAACAGCACACAGCACACAGCAGAACAGCACACAGCAGAACAGCACACAGCACACAGCAGAACAGCAGAACAGCACACAGCACACAGCAGAACAGCACACAGCAGAACAGCACACAGCACACAGCACACAGCAGAACAGCACACAGCAGAACAGCACACAGCAGAACAGCAGAACAGCAGAACAGCACACAGCAGAACAGCACACAGCAGAACAGCACACAGCAGAACAGCACAGAGCAGAACAGCACACAGCAGAACAGCAGAACAGCACACAGCACAGAGCAGAACAGCAGAACAGCACACAGCAGAACAGCAGAACAGCAGAACAGCAGAACAGCAGAACAGCACAGAGCAGAACAGCACAGAGCAGAACAGCACACAGCAGAACAGCAGAACAGCAGAACAGCAGAACAGCAGAACAGCACACAGCACACAGCAGAACAGCACACAGCAGAACAGCAGAACAGCAGAACAGCAGAACAGCACACAGCAGAACAGCACACAGCAGAACAGCAGAACAGCAGAACAGCACACAGCAGAACAGCAGAACAGCACACAGCAGAACAGCACACAGCAGAACAGCACACAGCACACAGCAGAACAGCAGAACAACAGAACAGCACACAGCAGAACAGCAGAACAACAGAACAGCACACAGCAGAACAGCACACAGCAGAACAGCACACAGCAGAACAGCAGAACAGCACACAGCAGAACAGCACACAGCACACAGCAGAACAGCAGAACAGCACACAGCAGAACAGCACACAGCAGAACAACAGAACAGCACACAGCAGAACAGCACACAGCAGAACAGCACACAGCAGAACAGCAGAACAGCAGAACAGCACAAAGCAGAACAGCACACAGGAGAACAGCACAACAGCACACAGCAGAACAGCACACAGCAGAACAGCACACAGGAGAACAGCAGAACAGCACACAGCAGAACAGCAGAACAGCAGAACAGCACACAGCAGAACAGCACACAGCAGAACAGCACAAAGCAGAACAGCACACAGCAGAACAGCACACAGGAGAACAGCAGAACAGCACACAGCAGAACAGCAGAACAGCACACAGCAGAACAGCAGAACAGCAGAACAACAGAACAGCACACAGAAGAACAGCAGAACAGCACAACAGCACACAGCAGAACAGCACACAGCAGAACAGCACAACAGCACACAGCAGAACAGCACACAGCAGAACAGCACACAGCAGAACAGCAGAACAGCACACAGCAGAACAGCAGAACAGCACACAGCAGAACAGCACACAGCAGAACAGCACACAGCAGAACAGCACACAGCAGAACAGCACACAGCAGAACAGCAGAACAGCACACAGCAGAACAGCACACAGGAGAACAGCACACAGCATAACAACACACAGCACAACAGCACACAGCAGAGAGCGCCAAGAACGCGTATAAATCAACAGGGGAAGAAAGAAAAAAAAAACGGTTGCTGCATTCCCTTTTTCTCTCCTTCGTTCGCTTTTTTCCTCCCCTCTCTCCCTTGCCCTCCCTCCGTCTCTTTCCCTTCGCTGTGAGAAAGGGGTGAGTAATGAAAGTTAAGAGTGGGTTTCCAAAGGAACATTACGCTCCCATAGCCCTGACGAATGTCAACATGAATGGAGCACAGTGGATGTACAGGCACAAGGCCACACACAGCGCACACTCAGATGCCAGGCTGAAGAAACTGGCTTGGTGCTCGGTGCTTTTAGTCCCTTTGTTCAGAGCCAAACTGAACATTGTGGTTACATATGTGAGATTGTTCTGGTTTATGCTTCTGCAGATGCAAGGAAGTAAGGGAGCTCCAATCTGTAATGCCAGATGACTTTCTATTTCTTTCTTTCTCTCTCTCTCTCTCTTCTCTCTCTCTTTCTTTCTTTCTTTCTTTCTCTCTCTCTCTCTTTCTTTCCCTCTTTCTCTTTTTTCTCTCTCTCTTTCTTTCTCTCTCTTCTTTCTTTCTCTCTTTCTTTTTCTCTCTTTCTTTCTCTTTCTTTCTTACTCTCTCTCTTTCTTTCTCTCTTTCTTTCTCTCTCTCTCTCTCTCTTTCTTTCTCTCTCTCTCTCTCTTTCTCTCTCTCTCTCTTTCTTTCTTTCTTTCTTTCTTTCTTTCTTTCTCTCTCTCTCTCTCTCTCTTTCTCTCTCTCTCTCTTTCTCTCTCTCTCTTTCTTTCTCTCTCTCTCTTTCTTTCTTTCTCTCTTTCTCTCTCTTTCTTTCTTTCTTTCTTTCTCTCTCTCTCTTTCTTTCTCTCTCTCTTTCTTTCTCTCTCTTTCTTTCTTTCTTTCTCTCTCTTTCTCTCTTTCTTTCTCTCTCTTTTTCTTTATCTCTCTCTTTCTCTCTCTTTCTTTCTCTCTCTCTCTTTCTTTCTCTCTCTCTCTTTCTCTCTCTCTCTTCCTCTCTGCCATCCTCAGCTGCCTTTTGTTTTTCCAAACCCACCCACCCCCCATCCTTCTCCCTCAGATTTATCGATGCAGCATTTTTCTCCCTGCCTCTCCAAGCCCGCCTGGCCACTTAGGGCTATTATACTGCGCACAGCCAGCAGGCCGGCAGAGAGGAGGGCAGGACAAGCGCATGCCGGCGCTGTGCCCACCTGTGCCAACCCCATTTCAGGGCATTGAAGCTATTGAGGTACATTAGCAGAGTGGTGATACGCTGACTCGGCTAAAGTGTGTGTGTGTGTGTGTGTGTGTGGGGGGGGGGGGTTCGCAAGAAGGCCAACTTCACAGCGGGAAGGGTCTGATGTCACAAAGGGCAGGGGTCAGCTGCCTCACTTTAGAGTCCCTATAGGGTGCGGCCCATAACTAAGTTGGTCATAGCAGTTACAGAGGAATACAAGCATGGTTTATACTTACAGCTGGCACTGGTCTCCCTTCACACCTTTAGTGGTACAGAAGCATTTTCCTGTGGCCACCTGGCACAGGTTGGCATGGCCGTTGCACTTGCAGGCTGACAGGAGACAAGGAAAGAGAGGCAAGAAATAGACGGTCAGAAAATAGTGGAACATCTTCTGAAGTACTGCGGAGCTTTATGTTGTCCCCGAAAAGAATGACAGCTATTTCACATGTTGCTCTCCGGATGACATCTTAATAGGTTTCTGGGGCTCTTGAATGTCATTGCTTGCGTCAATTATCGATACTGTAGTGCTGGTAAAAATGGTTCAAGTACTCTCAAATGTGGAGTCATTTAGTGTGTGCGTGTTTGTCTGTGTGTGCTGTTCAACTGGGGTCAAGTTAACCTTCAGCAGTGAACTACAAGCAGGTAAAAGTGCCTTTGTACAGGCTTCTCATCCGGTACTGAACAGTTGTCTGTTATTGCACCTGAGGCAGGGAAAAAAACAGGATGTGTTTTCTTTATTCAAACAAAACACAGCATTATGGATATTTTTAGGACTTCTACAGCACAAACCTTTCTTTTCCTGCCTCCAACATACCTTGAGAGTGATATATTAGTGTTAAAGGAGAGGGAGAGAGACAGAGACAGTGAATGAAGGTGAGACTGGTGGCATAAACATCTCCCAAAAAATACATGACACTCGCCGCCGCCGTATCTTCAGAATTAAACACAACACTTCAGAAATAACGAGACTGAAAGCAGGTTTTTTTGGACAGACGCTGAAAACCTTCAGGCTGTTAACTTCCCACTAGCTGTTAGTCCTGTTCTGAACCACTGACGAGGAACATTACTGTGTCTCTGACTGCCTCCAATACAGAGGAACCCACTCTGCTAGCCCTGCTAACTGCAGAGGTGTGCCATCTACACAGCCTGTCCTGCTTCCACACACACACACACACACACACACATCAACTTTCACATATAAGCGCACACACACACACACACAAAGCCTTTCCCTCTGATCCCATCATAACCGTCCCGAGTGACAGGAGGCATTAGGAACGCCTCAACGTGTGTGCACACACACAACACACACACACACTCTTACACAGACACACTCTCTGTCCTATATGCATCCCCACACTCACAGGACCGTAACCCACTTTGGCGTAAACAAAGTCCCGTTCGTTCAGCAGATCTGAAGAACGAAGGGCTCGTCTCGATATAGATGCTCTCCTCTCATAACGAGCAGAGCGGAGAGATCTGGGACTGTACGACACTGCCCAGTGGTAAACAGAGGAGACTGTCCCAGTCACCAGGAGAGGAAGCACCCAGACAGGGGAACCTGTCTGCCTGTCTGTCTGCCTGTTGGCCTGCCTGTCTGTCTGTCTGTCTGTCTGTTGGCCTGCCTGTCTGTCTGCCTGTCTGTCTGTTTGCCTGTCTGCCTGTCTGCCTGTCGGTCTGTCTGTCTGCCTGCCTGCCTGCCTGTCTGCCTGTCTGTCTGCCTGTCTGTCTGTCTGTCTGTCTGCCTGTCTGTCTGCCTGCCTGTCTGCCTGTCTGCCTGCCTGTCTGTCTGTCTGTCTGTCTGCCTGTCTGCCTGTCTGTCTGTCTGCCTGTCTGCCTGTCTGCCTGCCTGTCTGCCTGTCTGCCTGCCTGTCTGCCTGTCTGCCTGTCTGCCTGTCTGTCTGCCTGTCTGCCTGCCAGTCTGTCTGCCAGTCTGCCTGTCTGGGAGGCTTTAGTCAAACCTCCATCGGAGCTCTTCCTCTGTGGTGGTTCTTGACACGTGAACCAGGCAGACAGGCAGACAGGCAGGCAGACAGACAGACAGACAGACAGACAGACAGGCAGACAGGCAGGCAGGCAGGCAGGCAGGCAGGCAGGCAGGCATTTGGTTTCCACAAAAGGGGCCTTTTGGATGTGGCTGTCTTCAACAAACACTTATAACTAAAATAATGAGGGGGCACTGCCTCATGAAATAATGAGGGGACTGGGGTGCGGACGTCTCCCTCAGGACGTCCCAAACTTTCCCTCCTCTCTCCTCTCCCTTACAAAATGACCAGTTTGACTTCCGAAGTCAGAACTGGATTCATCAAGTGTTGGCATGTGCAGCATCTCTGGTCTTACTGCTTCTGACACGTTTTACTGGTAACTATCAGCGAAGGCAGAGGTGAGAGCAGCCCATTAGAGGTGGACGGCACCAGGAGGGGAGTGGAGAGCAGAGGAGGGGTGCATCAAATTTCAATGGGAAAATTTTTATTTAATAATATCAATTTGGCTGGCATTCCACTTTTTTCCAATGAACATAAAAATGTCTTCTGCAAAGTTTTGAGGAAATCCATTGAGATTTAGGGGTGCCACCTCACATGTAAACTTTTGTACATTTTCGGAAAATGTGAAATTTCTAGCCTTAATTGTGTGATGGAATATTTTGATGTTCCATAGTTGTACTATCAGATATGGAATATTTTGATGTTCCATAGTTATACTATCAGATAGTTATAAGTTGTGTTGATGTTTTGAAAAACAGGACTTGCTAATTTGATCAATGCAAATGGGTTCAGGGCCGGTGTCCTCCAGAACTACAAGTGTCTGCGAGGCTCGGCCACAGAGCTCTGTTTATGTGTGTGTCTTGTGTGTATTGTCTGTTTTATGTTCCATGTGTTCCTATTGCAATACTCTGTTCATGTTAAAGGTTCAATAAATTTGTGACTAACAAACTTAACATACTTTGTGTCCTTACAACGTCCAAAACCAAAAAGTTCCCTTCACAATTGCCAAAAGGTTTACCTGGAAATGTACAGTGAACTCTTATACAACAACATTCTCTATAGGGTTATCAAAGTAAATATATTTGTCTGCCCTTTGGGCAGATATGGTATTTCTCAGAATTAAACTTTTCAAGATACTCCATTAATTTGCTCTATTGACAAAATGAATGGCAGTCAATGGGACATGTTCAGGTGGACTTACCCTGAATTTTATGTAGCAGTGATGGATATCGGACACACATATAAAGTTTAAACAATTGATTGTTAAACACAAGGGGCAATAGTAACACAATTAAATAACAAACTATTGGCAAGTTCACTAGAAAATCTTGATTGCTCAGTCTACTGTGCTAGAGTCTGCTCTACTGAGCAACATCACCAGGGAGACAGGGCAAATCTGAACTGAACCTTGCTAGTGTGTCTAACCCCAGATTTGTCATCCCACCTGCCACCCAAGAGTAACCCTCCTATTCAGCTTGCGTTTGCAGTGACAAAGGTTGGGTGTTGGCTACGGTCATGTTCAACCACCTGCAGCACATTCTGCAGGTGTTGCGCCTTCCTGGCCACTGAGACAAAGTCAGATTTACATTTTACATTTATTCATTTAACAGACGCTCTTATCCAGAGCGACTTACAGCAAGTACAGGGCCAATCCCCTGAGGCAAGTAGGGTGAAGTGCCTTGCCCAAGGACACAATGTCATATAGCCACAGCCGGGGCTCGATCTCACAACCTTCCCATCATGAGGCCAACGCCTTAACCCGCTGAGCCATCTGAACCCCGATGTGAGCTTGACGCCACGCTCGGCACAGTCATTTGCCACATTCATTGCACAGACAGTCGGACACTGACCTCACTTTTTTAAACGCAGCATTGGTAGCCCATTCTTTCACATCCAGAGACAGGAATGCTGGATCAATGTGCAGCTGGTGCATCCCAAACCAACAATCTGCATTGGCGAGGTCAGCCAAGGTGGTTGTTGCCAAGAGGGTGGGAAACTTTGGCTTGCCATAGCCAGTTCCAAAGCGCTGCTGGGGGACATGCATCGGAAGATCAGCAGGCTTGTGCTTGTCATCGATGGGCACCTTGCTGCTGAAGAGAGCCAGGGGAAGCATCTCACCTGTTGTATTGCAATGCAGGCTGCTGTCAGATGGCCAGTGTTTGATGGTGTCGTATCAAATGCTATGTTGACAACCTGGTCAGTGCAGCACCGGTCTTCCAGCAACTTGCATGTCAACCGGGCAATAATAGCTCCACATGCCTCATGATTCTTATACACAGGGACACCAAGCAGTTTCAAAAGCAGTTTCACCCGCAGGAACCCGCTCCAGTCCCCAACCACCACTGTAAGATGCTCCTCACTGACAGTCTCCAACACCTGGCGTCTTGCTCGGTATGTGTAAAATCACCACCTGACTCTGTGACCAGGGTGTCACAGAGTCACAGAGGGCGTGAAGGCAGCCTGTTGCATTGGAGACATCTTCAACCTTGTAGCCAGTGACACAACACTTGGTCGGCTAAGAATATCAGGTGGAATGACGACGTTTGTTCCACTCTTCTTAAGGTTCAGGGATGGTTTGGCCTCAGATGGTGGACAGACTGTGTTAGAATCATCCTCTGGCTCCTCATCACTTTCTGACACCCAAGGTGGACATTTCCATCTTCTCCTTCAGCTCCTTTTCACAGCGGGACTGCCTGGCTGCTGCGGCAGCAGGACGCTCCTCTCGCCGCTTCACCTTGAGCTGTAGCTTTTTATCTAATGCACCAAATGTGGCCACTCTGTCGGTCTTCATGCTGGCCAAGAAGCTAGGTCTTCAGGGTTATCAATCAGCTTCTCAACATTTGGAGGCCACAGTGGAAATGTGGCATCAAGTCTGCACTCCATTTTCTTCAATTGTTTCACTGCAACCTCACTGACTCTATCTATGACTACAAATCTTTCAAATTACAAAGACAAAACCACATATTTGGTAGTAATGTATAATAGGAATATAAATAACAACAAAAAACATAAAGATCACCTCAGATTTCTTAAGTTGCAGTCTTTGTTTACCTAAAATCTCCATGGCGACCACTGAGCACTGTTCACCACTTTATTCCACTAAAACAGGTGTGGTGGCACCCCTAAATAATCATGGATTTGATTTTTTTTTTGCATGTGTTGTTTTTACATATATTGGAACACTTTTAACACCCAGCCATATCAATATTCAAGAATTGTGTTTTTTGATGCACCCTAGTGGACATCTAAACAACATCACACAAGCACATCTGCTGACAACACAAGAAAGATGCAATAAAAAAAGAGCTCTCCTCTCCAAGCGAGGAGGGGATTTGATATGAATCATATTTCCTATTCCCCACGCTAAGATCTCGTCGAGACGATCATTCCTCACCCCACTTCCTCACACGGCGGTGCCTCCGCAACGCATCTGAGGCACTGAGACTACACTGGGCTGGTGTGTGTGTGTGTGTGTGTGTTTGTGTGTGTGTGTGTAGGAGAGAAAACGAGATGCAAGAGAATGGGGGAACATATCTCATCATATAAAATCATATTTTTCTCACTTGGTGCACGTCACGGGTACACGGTTAGTTATTCTTGATTTATAGCTCAGTTATGTGAGTAACTGGATGTTTCAACTTGATGTCAAACTGCAAACTGTGATACACAGGACAGAATCCTACCTTTCCAGTACACAACCATGTTTTATCAAGTTCATCCAAGTCAGTCCTATTTTGAACAGCGAATATTAGCATATCCGTTCTCAACTAACACCCTCCAGTGGAAAAAAAAAACTATTAGAATAAACGCATCAAATGTCTTCACACTTCAGATAGAATAGCATCTCTCCCCACGGGTGTTGCAAAACAGCAGGCCGGGTGTTCCTGGAGAACAGCGAGGGTGGGTGTCCCCTCCTCTGCTCCCCTCTCCTTCAAACCAGCCTCCTTCCCACCGCTCACTATGAACCTGCCAACCGGTGACAAGCTCAAATAATCATGTCATGAATAAAATAATTGAATTGGAACCAGCTGCTTTCGCTCTCGCTTCCGAAAGAAATTGAAAAGAGAAAAGTGTTTTCTCTTTCCACTTTCTCCCTCCCTCCCTTTCTGACAGTCTCTCTTGTCTGTTGTGGTTAACAACTTGGACTAGGCAGCAGAGGATACAGGTGTGTGTATCAGCAAGACACAGAGAGAGAGGGAGATAGAGGGAGAGAGAGAGAGAGAGAGAGAGAGAGAGAGAGAGGGAGAGAGAGAGCGCGAGAGAGAGAGAGAGCGCGAGCGAGGGAGAGAGAGAGGGAGAGAGAGAGAGGGAGAGAGAGAGAGAGAGAGAGAGAGAGAGAGAGAGAGAGAGAGAGAGAGAGAGAGGGAGAGAGAGAGAGAGAGAGAGAGAGAGAGAGAGAGAGAGGGAGAGGAGAGAGAGAGAGAGAGAGAGAGAGAGAGAGAGAGAGAGAGAGAGAGAGAGAGAGAGGGAGAGAGAGTAAGAGTAAGAGTAAGATCAAAAGAGAGAAATGGAGAGAGAGAGAGAAAGGAAGAGTGACAGAGAGAGACTGTGGCCCCAGCAGTCATAAAACTGAGAAATTGATGGTAGTCCTTAAACCTCTTATCTGAAAGTGAGGGACAGACCACTCTTGATTTGCTGTATTAAATCTCTGAATCAGTCTTCTGGAGGTCACTGCAGCCACGCACCCTGTCAGCCTCCCTACAGCTGCTGTCTATCTGCCTTCCCGTCTGCCTGCCTGTCTGTCTGCCTGCCTGTCTGGCTCCCCACAGCACCTGTCTATAAGACAGGAACAATAAGGTTACGGTGCCTGTCCTGTCTGTCATCCGTGTCTGGCTTGCTGTCCTTCTCCAGCCTCTGTCAGACACCCCGTCTACAGAACGCCCTTCTCCAGACGTCCAAGTCAAAGCTAAATCAAATAAACCAACCATGATTTGCACTAAACCCTGACCTGGCCAAATTGGATTATATGTCAGGTTTAATAATGACAGACAGAAAAGCTGCCTCTTCAGGACAAAGAAACAAGCAGACCTGAGAGGACTCTGGAAAAAAAACCCTGCTCCCTATTTGATTGGTCATGTCTGTATCTCTGAGACAGAGAGAGTAAGTCATCCAATCAGAAGTGTAGAATACTCTCAGCTTTGTGACTTGCTCCCTAAACAGCACTTCATTCCCATACAGTTCATCGTATGCCTACAGGGGCCTTAGTCATCAATTCATCACATAAGAGACGTCATTGTTGCCCCCTTCCTGTCACCCCTCCATCCCATTCTAGTTAGAGGAGAAGGAGTCTGCGGTTTGGTGAGATCAAGTGTAAAGGGAGTTAAGGTTCAGGTGCTAATGATGTGCTGGGGTCAGGGGTCAGGTTTGACAGGGACACGTCAGGAGGCTGCACCTTGACCTCTGCGACCTCTCCTCCCCTCACCTCGCCCCCTCCCCTCAGCGCATGCTAACAGCAGTACCGTAGTCTTGGTCAGGGGCCAAGTAGCAGGTCACCCTGACCCTGCTTTGCCAGGTGGAACATCCAGCGACGACACCATTTAATAAGTCTCACCTATGTGACTCAGACTCCAGCCTCACGGCCCGAGTTTCTGAAACCAGTTGGCCAACGTGTCCCAATCCAAACTGCCGTGTGTGGAGTCATGGTTCGACAGGAGGTCATGTGACACAGCACACATTCGTTTACCATCCAGAGCCATCTTCCTCTCACACAGGGAGGTGGGAAGCAGGAAGTCAAGTAGCAGACTAGCTGTGACTCATACTCCATTACAACCATAGGGGAGTAGAACAAGAGACAGCAGACAGACAGGCAGGTAGACAGACAGACAGGCAGACAGGCACAGACAGACAGACAGGCAGTTAGGTAGACAGGCACAGACAGCAGACAGACAGGCAGGTAGACAGACAGGCAGACAGGCACAGACAGACAGGCAGTTATGTAGACAGGCACAGACAGCAGACAGACAGGCAGGTAGACAGACAGGCAGACAGGCACAGACAGACAGGCAGTTAGGTAGGTAGACTGACAGACAGACAGCAGGTAGACAGACAGGCAGGCAGGTAGACAGACAGACAGACAGACAGACAGAAAGGCAGGCAGGCAGGCAGGCAGGCAGGCAGGCAGGCAGGCAGGCAGGCAGGCAGGCAGGTAGACAGACAGACAGACAGACAGACAGACAGACAGACAGACAGCCCAGCAGCAGAGTGTTGCCCTCTGTAGGGCTGCCTGGTGAAGCAGCTAAATCTGGAGAACAGCTGGACTTGTCTAATCCATCAGACTAGCTGAGCAGGACGACAGCACCACAGAGCTGGGATCAGCTCTGGTGACTGGAGAACACACTCACACACACAGAACACACACACAGAACACACAAACAAACGGACATACTGAACATGACACACACACAAATGAACATGGCATTGAAACCCACTTCTGACTGTTTAAACACTAAAGCATCCTGCTTCTCTGCTGGACTCATGCTGTGCACACACTCACTCACACACATACACACTCACACACACACACACACACACTCAGCATCCCCCACAATCAACACTAAACATGACAGACTCTCATTTAAACCCTGCCACGTGTGTGTGTGTGTGTGTGTGTGTGTGTGTGTGTGTGTGTGTGTGTGTGTGTGTGTGTGTGTGTGTACGCGTACTGTGATGTAATTAAAGACAGAGACAGAGGGAATATTGAAGTAGTACATGCAGTTTTTATGAAAGCAATAAGACGATTGTGCATCTCATCAGGCAGAGCAATGAGATGTGGATGCCATAACAATGGAGGGCTGGAGGGCAAAGTCATTCTAGAACCCTGGACTGTCTGGGGTCCTAGGGGACACAATCACTGAGAGAGGAGGGCAGGCTGGCAGAGAGGGGCAGACAGGCAGGGAGACAGACAGACAGGGACAGACACACAGGCAGGGAGACACATGGACAGATAGACAGGCAGGCTGGCAGAGAGGGGCAGACAGACAGGCAGGGAGACAGACAGACAGGGACAGACACACAGGCAGGGAGACACATCGACAGATAGACAGGCAGGCTGGCAGAGAGGGGCAGACAGACAGGCAGGGAGACAGACACACAGGCAGGGAGACACACAGGCAGGGAGACACATGGACAGATAGACAGGCAGGCAGGGATATAGGGGCAGACAGGCAGGCAGGGAGACAGAGAGACAGGGACAGACACACAGGCAAGGAGACACACAAGGACAGACAGGCAGACAGAGAGACTTAAAGCTCTCCAACAGACAGTAATGGAATTCATCCGGCTAACACAGCAGGCTGTATCCAAAAGCAATAAACAACATTTTAATTGAACTCTGCAGTGCTGGCATTATGCTAGGACATGAGAGCACTGGGCGACAGAAGGAGAGAAAGAAAGAAAGAAAGAAAAGAAAGAAAGAAAGAAAGAAAGAAAGAAAAAGAGAGAGAGGGGGGGAGAGACAAAGACAGAGAGGGCGGGAGGGAGGGTAAAAGAAAGACAGCCAGACATAGAGGAGAGAGAGAGAGAGAGAGAGAGAGAGAGAGAGAGAGAGAGAGAGAGAGAGAGAAAGCTATGAGAGGCAGAGGAAGATCTGTCAGCAGGGATGAGGTGTGATACTGAGAGCAGGAAGAGGAAGCAGACTGAGGTAGAGGTGGAGCACTGCTCAGGTCAGACATGGAGAGGGTCTGCCCAGCCCTGGACAACATTCCATCCACTTCAGAAGTCAAGGTGATCTTGTCAAGTCTTTCGTATTAGGGGATGGGGCGGGGGGGGGGGGGGACTCTCCACGCGCACTCGCACACGTCTGGTGGTCTACAAGGTCAGCTAATCATCTGTCACACGGACGCCAGACTGGACAGTGTGTCCTCTCCTCTGTCTGTCCTCCATTACCATCCTGCATCCTTCCTGCATCCTTCCCTCTGCCAAGGACAACCCTTCACTCCTCGTATATTACACTGTAACCTTACTGGCGGGGGGGGTTCCTTCATCTTTCTCACTGCCATGTCTATCTAGCCATTTTTCTCTCTCTCTCTCTCTCTCTTTCTTTCTTTCTCTCTTCCTCTCTCCGCTGACAGCAGAGAGAAGCTGTCTGCAGCTCCCCCCCACTCCCCAAACCCCAGCCCACCACCACATGCACAGACCTGGGGAGAACAGACCAGTTCCCCAGGCTTCATCTAGCACACATCGGTGGCTGGGGGTCATTACCAAGCGCTCCATCTATCCTGCTGGACCCAGAGAGATGGAGGGACAGAGGGGGGAGAGATGAGGCAGCCTGGGGACCAGGGACGAGAAGCGCCGTTAAGCGCGGGAGGGGGAGGGGTGTGCGCGTGTACGAAGGGGCCGTCTATCAATCCCCTCGAATCATGGCAGTGTTTAAAGTGGACGGATGGAGGAAAGAGGAGAGGAAGGGCTGTATGAAGGAGAGAAAACGATGCAAAATGGAAGATGAAGGAGGAGTGGACAGAGTGAAAGGAACCCTACTAAAACACCAACCCACCCACCCTCCCTTCCACCCACCCACCCACACATCCACCTACCCACCAACCCACCTACCCACACAGCCAGCCACCCAGCCAGGCAGTAAGGCAGGGAAGGCAGTCTGCAGTAAACTTCAGGAAATAAGAAAATGATTAAGAGTGATTTAACATCACACACCACTCAGGGAAAAAAGGCTCATCTGTCAGCGGAGGAATTATGTTATTACACCTTCTCCTCTCCCACAAGATATTCCCATCAGTCACTTACTTAGCTTCTCTCTTGTCTACCCATGCTCTACAGAACCTCTCCATCTGCCTCACCATCACAATGTCTTTGTCCTCTCTCTCTCCCTCTCCCATTCTCTATTTCTCCGTCTCTCTCTCGGTCTCTCTCTCGGTCTCCCTCTCCCTCTCCCTCTCCCTCTCTCACCTCCTGGTCTTCAAACACACTCCGGTCATCAGCTGCGTGCTCCAACCATGAGCAGGGCTATCTGGGTACTGTAACACTGACCCCCATCAGGGGTACAGAATACCCTGCCCACCCCCCGCCCCACCCCCCGCCCCACCCGCTCACTCACCGTGGCACTTTCCGCCGTTGGTGGGGTCGCCATAGAAACCGGGCATGCAGGTCTGGCACTGCGGTCCGCTGGTGAGATTGCGACACTGCTCGCACACGCTGCCGTTCACACAGGTGCTGTGGCCGTTACACTGGCACGCTGGGGAGAACGAGCACCGGCTTAATAACAACACACTGCGGATGAGAGCACATGTTCCACACGTGTGTGTGTGTTCGGATGGTCACTCACCAGGGCAGTGGACGTAGGCCCAGTCGAATCCTTTTTCTGACGGGCACATGGCCGGCTCCAGGGTCATGTCCCTTCCCCAGGCCCAGTCCCTCTCCCTGCCCGGCCTGGTGGGGGTCTTCATGGGGCCCCTGTAGGAGCCCTCGGTGCACACGCCTCGGCCCGTGTTCGACGGGTCCCCGCACCACCCACACTCCACCTGCTCCAAACACTGACCACATGTCCTCAGGCCGGAACAGTTCTGAGCTGGGGGGGGAGGGGGGAGAGAGAGGAGGGGGGGGGGAGAGAGAGAGATGTGTTATTGGTCACAGTTTGCTCACTTTATGGAAAAATCTGTGGAGAATCTGAGTCAACAGAGTTGACCTTCAGGGCTGTTTTTAAGGCCAGTTTCCTTTGGCCAAAAAGAACAGTTCTGAAAACATCACCACAAAAGACTTCCATACCTGTGTCCTTGAATCACTGAATATCATTATTGCAGCTTGACCTTTTCATTTTTCATCTAAATTGGATTTATTTTCAGTACTTTTATCTCAACTGACAATGTGTAAAGTCGTTAAATGTTTTTGGGACTCCCAAATGGTTTGAAGAGGAAAAGAAAATTACTTTTTACAACAAGGACAGCCATAAAACAACACCTGATAAGATTTGTTTCTTTTATAGAAACATGCAGAAAAGCAAAGATAAGTTTTAACCCTCAACGATTCGAGACAGCCGCCTGTGAAGTGAACTCTTTATTAAACGTGTTTGTCTGAACATCTTTTGTGGCTAAAGAAATACCAGCTGCAGTTCCATTACCTCCAGTCAACAACAGGTCTAGTTGGGGCAATTCTCCATTCTTTAAACCCCAGTAAAAGTCCAATCAAAGCACATTTACCCTGTCCTTCACCCAGCCAACACTGTGGTTCTGGGAAGCTATCCAGCACGTCTTCTAGAACTGTCTGAGCTCACTAACTCTGAGCTTAAAGGAACCATCAGCATTTTACCTCAAGATGAGAACCATTTTGGAGCCGCAGCCGAATCCTAGGTGTCTGTAGCGGAACTTCTCTCACCCCAGCCCGGCGTGTTTGACACGCTACCTGCCTGCTCTGCTTCTTCACTGCAGCGGTGTGGGGAGTCTGTTCTCTGTTCCCATCCTAACCTTCCAAACAGCAGCCATGTGTTCTATCATGACAAACACAAGAGCCCCATCTCTAACAGACATGCTGCTCTCACACAGACTTCTGTACCTGTCAATCTCCTCAACAGCAAACCCACCCCCCCCCCAACCTTCCCCCACTTCTCCCCCCACCACTCCTTTGCTTCTCTTCCTCCAGACTCTCTCTCTCTCTCGGTGTCTTCGTTTCTGAGACAGAAGGACTATGTCACAGCTTGGATCTCTGAGCACAGTGGAGAGGATATTTCTGTTTCCTCTCCCTCTCCCCCAGTCTCCTTCTCCCTCTCCCCCAGTCTCCTTCTCCCTCTCCCTCTCCCCCAGTCTCCTTCTCCCTCTCCCTCTCCCCCAGTCTCCTTCTCCCTCTCCCTCTCCCCCAGTCTCCTTCTCCCTCTCCCTCTCCCCCAGTCTCCCTCTCCCTCTCCCTCTCCCCCAGTCTCCTTCTCCCTCTCCCCCAGTCTCCCTCTCCCTCTCCCTCTCCCCCAGTCTCCTCCCTCTCTCCCTCCCCTCCTCCTTTCTTTCTCCTGTGTTTGTCGGCACTTCAAAGGCAACAGTTTGACCAAAGTGCCACACAAACCAAGATCATTCCGAATGTTCACCTGAGCAGGGAGGGGTGTTTGGGTTTACCCAGGCTGCACTAAGGAGCAGAGATCACTGAACAAGAACACCACAAACCAGACTGAACCCTGAAACATCCTGCATCATTTATGAGGTTCAAACAGCAAGTTTCCCCGCTATGCTAAAGAAACACATTAACAGGAAATACATGATGGGGCCACTGGTGACAAACCTTTGCAGCTCAATCGGCTGATTTCTCTCTCATGGGCTAAACATAGATGGGGAGCATGCGACACTGCTATAAATACTCACCATCATCCCCACATACCGTGAAACAATTAATCTGGCTGGCAGTTGTAAAAACTGCGCCTTTATAAAGAACTACCAGTACTAATTGTATTCAGACACATCTTGCAGTGGAAAGACCTGAGGTCAGTTGGACTACAGTGAGTCAATTCCTCACAGTAACTGCCTAATTTGAACCTAATGTTCAAATAATATACAGGAATTAAGTTGAGATGGACCATGACGGACGGCGAAGAGGGGAGGGAACACAGAATCCCACTAAACCTGTGTTTATATTTGTTAGAAATGGCAATAAACTTCAAACTTGAGCACCAAAGTCTAGATGGCTGACCCTCACCCACTACCCACAGTAGTGCTAATCATCTGTGGATGTGTGTGACCTTAGCATCGACGAAAAAGCCCATTTCCCAGTGTTGCTCCTCCATCACACTCCATTAGCAGGAACAGGAGAGCAGGGACACTTCCAGATTGGAGTAACCACCCCCCCCCCCCCTTCCGCCCGCCCAAGGCCACTCCAGATAAATACAACCACCAGCTGAAGCCAAACACCACTTGCTCTTAACCCCCCTAAACAGGGCCTTGTTCCACTCCCCGACAACAGAAAAGCCTTGAACATCAGCACCTGAGAGAGAAGTCTCTGGAAGCCTCCAGGGTCATTACCAACCAGGAGCCTTTCTATCCCCTTACCTGCCTCCCTGCCGTAAAGTAATAACAGCCAGGCCCAGGCTGAGCAGAGATGCTGGGCAAGCAGAGAGGAGGCAGGACCTTGGCCACCACTCTGGCCCTATAAGCTTGTTGCCTATAAAGCAGAATAGTAATAGGATTCATATTCTCCTTTACTGCCCACAGTGAGATATTGAATATGTTTTGCTGGATGATCCTTGAGTAGGGATAAAGGGAAGGTTCTTACGGACATTCAGAACAACATGAACGAAGACCAGTAAAGTTATGAGTTCCCTTATGTAATGTGGTCTATATTAGGAGGCTGGCATAACAAGTTAAAAAGCTACAGCTCATTAACATTTTGATTACATGCATATCGTCCGGAGAATAGTCAGAAACGCGTAATTAGATTCACTCGGTCTGGACTAGCATGTCATATATTTCAGTATCGTGGAAACTGTGTTTGCAGTTCTGCTTCTTTTTCTTTCTTTCTTTTTTTTGCTAGGCTAGTCACGGTGGATTGCATCTTATTACTAAATTGACAATCCTCTTAAAACATCTCTTATTCATGTTTTCCTGAAGCTACATCTGGCCCGTTCGCAAGCATGGACAAATCAATGAGGCTGAAAATCACAGAACAAAGTACGACGACTACGTGTTTCCCCCCCTGTGGCCCCAGGGGCCCGAGAGAGGAGCCCGGAGAAGCGATCCAACTCCCAATCATTTCACACGGACCGCCTTCGCACCCGAGGGTGAAGCCACACACAGGTGGGTAGTTTTTATTGAGTTTGACAAATGCCAATAAGGTATTGGATTTTACTGGCCCACGAGCGAGGTGGCAGAGGAAGCAGGGAGATAGAGGGGTGGGTGGGTGCCAAAAGGGGGGGGGGGGGCTGCGGGTCATAAGATCTTGAGCGGTCGATGTTGCACTTGAGATATGCATCAGTTTCTGCAGCTCTGTACTAGGCTTTGCACAAAGCAGGGCTGTATAGAGTGGGTTCATTTTAAGACCCCAAATGTCCACTGACATTTACACTCACTACACTCTAGAAGACGTGTCAAAACTAATCCATTTACTCAGCACTTTTTTCAAACGTTGCTGGGAGTAAAGCACAACTTTACTCCCAGCGCTAATGTATTCAAAATCAGCACAGATTCTCAGCAGACTTGATGTTAATACCCTTTAATAACCTATCCTCCTACACCTTTCACACACTCGCATAACCTCAACCTCCTGAAGCCAAACATAAACAAACACAAGGCCTAACCCTAACCCTAAACACACACACACACACACACACGCAGTCC
>CM059293.1:4422500-4430000 GCA_030340665.1 Neosalanx taihuensis
AGAGAGAGAGAGAGAGAGAGAGAGAGAGAGAGAGAGGGATCTTTGCATTCTTTAATTAACAACGGTTAAATATTCGCTTCCTGTCATGAGACGATGCACATTCTCCGACAGCTGAGAGAAATTCATCAAGAAGATCAGAAACGTAACCGCTGTGACATGACGTGAAAACATTTGTCTTGACATTGTGTGGGCTGGTGAACAAGCACAGCACAGACAACTGTGTGAATGTGTGTGTGTGAATGTGTGTGTGTGTGTGCCCATGAGAGGGTGGGTGGGCAAAGAAAAATAAAGTCACTTGGAGAAGAGATTAGTTTGAATCTAAGACTTGGCTATACCAATGATGATGTAATCGCGAAGTTTTCATTTAGCAAATGAATCATGGGTGGCTTTACCCAATGCTGGTTCAAATCTGAATCTTTCAGATCTGAACCAGCAACCATTACATGAAATACTCAGACGCTCTACGACTGAGCTCCACCCATCCCCACCAATCCCAAAAGATAGTTGCATTAAAGATATTTGTGCTAAAGGAAAATGTTGCGACCACAGGTACTGTATGTGTGTGTGACACATTGTGACTGTCCGCCCACCTTGTTCTGCAGCTGGTGTTTGGCCATCTCCTCCAGCACAAAGTGCACCTGCTTGTCTGTGGTGAGCGAGGCGATGTTCCCATCCAGGTTCTTGCAGTAGTGCTGGGCGTTGTCATAACTCTCCCTGCTGGAGTTGATCCTCAAGCAAGCCTCCCCTACGTGGTGCCAGCCTTCCCCACACAGCTGGGCTACAGATCAGGGAGAGAGAAAATTGAATCCCAGGCCTCTGACAGGCACTAGGCCGCACCACCTGGAGAGATTCCGGTCTATATCGTGACCATAGACTCCGTGATTACACCTGTTTGAAACACGACTTGAACTCAAAAGTCAAAAGGGTGTGAGATCAGCCACAAGCCTAAAGATCAAATACATTTTCAACAGGTCTTTAATGTCCACTCCAGTCTCCAGTTAGTGGTTTTCAAAAGTCAGTCATATCTGCCAGTCCCAGTCACAGGTCTCCCAGAGACCACCTGGCACAGTCAGGTTTCGGCTTCACAAACCCTAGATCTTATGCATTTATAGTTCTTCCCTTGGCACTTATTGGTTCTCACGATGTATGATTCACAATCTAAAAAAACCCCCACTGTGTTCGGGGTCTATCACGTTGCTATGCTCAATGACTGATGCTCTTTGTAAAAGCTCTCTCTTGTAAGTCGCTTTGGATAAAAGCGTCTGCTAAATGAATAAATGTAAATGTAAATCTTGCTGAACCCCTAATAAAGAGAGGATTCATTCAGTGGACGACAAACAGCTCACTCTGGTTTCCATCTGAGGAATGCTGCTGTTTACTTTGGAGAGCAGCAGAGATGACTTTAGATAATGGTTACCATGGCGCACTCCTCGTCAGTAAAACCGCAGTTTCAAGATGGCCGCCCTGAGAGCGAGGGGCTGTGAGAGAGCGGAGGTGTACAATAACAAACACAGGACTCAGCTTTCAGTAACAGATAAACACTGGAGCAGATTTAAGGTAGCTTCTCAAGTATCACGGTGAGTTTACAGTGTTTGGGAACCGAGTCTGGAATATTTCCCTGTTTACACACGCACACACAAATACACAAACACACATACACAGTCCAGAGTTGTGTTCCACTTTCCCCCAAATAGAGTTGTGTGAGAGTGAAGCTGGTTCACGTTTTCCATTATTTTGAGGCTGAAGTTAAAAGAACTGGGGGTGGCCCTGTTATTCAACCAGAGAGACAAAGGTCTCCGTATTAACAGAGGGCTGACATAAGTGTCAGTCCAAAGCTCTCCTCCCTCTTCTCTCGCTAGTTAACCACAAGTTCCCAGCATGGCTTTTTTACGCTAGCATGTTTGAGTCAGCCAAAGTACTTTCTTCATAACATCAAGTAAGCAATTATAATTGGCCTATTTCCCTTTTCAGGGGACTGGAGTGTTGTGGAGTAAATAGATTTAGTGTGTGGGGGTTGGTGGGTGTGTATGTTTGTGCATGTTGTGTGTGTGTGTGTGTTTGTGTGTTCGGGAGTGCCGATAATCTATGTATTGTACTGTGTTTACGTGTGTGTGTGTCTCTGTTAGAAGGAGAGAGAGCGGGGAGGTGGGGGAGGGGTGGTGGTGGAAGGGAGAGAGAGAAAGAGCTTTGAAAAATGAGAGCAATAAATCCACTTCAGAGACAGGGGAGAAAACACAGCCCCCACTGGGGAACGCTAGCCGAGTGTTAATAATGCATCACACATTGGCATTAGTTCTCCAGGCATTCAAACCCCTGTAGCTGTCAAACAGGTAGGCTTCTAAGAACAGCCTCTGTCTGGCTGCTGGCTTGAGAAAGATGCTTGTGTTATGTCAGTGAGCATTGCTGTCTGTGTGTGTGTGTACGTGTGTGTACGTGTGTGTGTGTGTGTGTGTGTTCTCACCAGGTAAAGCATGACACTCCAGGTGCTGGGCCTCCCACTGGCAGTTGAGGTTGAGGGAACAGCTCCTGCAATTGGCCAGCTTAGCACACACCTGTTCCTCCCTCACTTGGCACCTGGTGTAGTTACTCACAGACTGGTCACACACACACACACACACACACACATATTTATATATATTTACATGTCATTTAATCACACAAATTATCTCACTCTAAACATCAACAGTTATACCACAAGGGATACTTAATTAGGGAGCTGATTCTGATGTTGAGAGAGACAGAGAGAGAGAGAGAGAGAGAGAGAGGCAGAGAGAGAGGAGAGGAGCACACACAGCTGTCCTAAAGACATAGAGAGAGACAGAGAGAGACAGAGAGAGAGAGAGAGAGACAGAGACAGACAAAGAGATAGAGACAGAGAGAGAGAGAAAGAGATAGAGACAGAGAGAGACAGAGAGAGTCCCAGGGAGAGGAGCACATACTTGTCCTATCCTGCGGCCCCCCTGCTTCCACACAGAAAGCTGGTGTTCAGACAGCATGGAGGGGGGAGGGAGGGGGAGAGGCCCCCTGTGGTTCTGGGCTAGCTCCAGGGTCAGCTATAGCACACACAGAGAAAAACAAACAGACAGTAGAGGTCAAACACATTAGGGTTATGGGTCACTAGTTGGGTCATCTGACCAAAGCAATGCTAATACAAAAACATACTAATGCTACATACACTACCAGTCAACAGTTTGGACACACTCTCCCATTCAAAGGAATGGAACAATATGTCCAAATTTTTTCAGTTAAAAGATGCTATCATCCAAAGCAACATACAGCACGGACGGAGGGCGGCAATCTTATATCCTATCTTTTTGGGGTGGTTTATGCAAAAACAAAGAATCAGTTGTGTTAGATTGGTGTCGAGTGACAGGTAGCTCCCTAGGAACAGAGTTGGGATAGAGGGTTCAGTTGTGGCTGCAGTGTGTCAGTGCCTCCCCAGCGCCCCCTACAGACTGACGTACCACGGTGCAGTTGCTGGAAGCAGAGATGCACTTCTTGTCTTCACACCACTGACAGCCGTGAGTGTTGGCCGTGCAGCTGACGCAGTCTGAGAAGCGGAAACACCGCTCATCCGCGCTGTCTGCAGGTACACACACCACACACACACATACAGACACACGCACACACACATACACACACACACACACAGACACACACCACACACATACAGGCACACGCACACGCACACACACACAAACATACAGACACACGCACACACACATACACACACATACATGCACACGCACACGCACGCACACACACACACACACAGACACACACCACACACATACAGGCACACGCACACGCACACGCACACACACACACAGGCACACACACACACACACGCACACACACACACAGACACATACAGACACAGACACAGGTTTGAGCATTAAGAGAAAAACCAGCACACATGTAGAGGTGCCCTGTCCTGTGTCCAGACTAGCAGATGGATCCGATCACCCATATGAAGTGTGTTATTCCAAACAGAGCTCCAGCACAAAGCACAGCTCCCCCTCACACGACATGACGAGGGGATGAGAGAAGAGGGACAGACCCTGGCTACAATGACAACCTCCCATCAGCTGAACTGTTATTTCATTGGTTAATCACCAGTCCCTGTTCACTGGTGACGAGAGCGCAAGGTTGTAATTATGATAATCATCTGAACCGTGGACCAGGCTCCGCGTACCAACACACACATCTGGAGAGGGCAGCACGGAGGTACGCTGCTCCAGCTCTACCTCATAATTACCTCAGAATAGGAAAATTGTAAAGAATTTGACCTGTTGTTACCACAATTATGTACAGTATAGTCTCTGGGAGAAGAGAGAGTTTTGGTTGTGGAAATTAAAGCCCTATTTTACAAGATGTAACCAGAAATAGAAATAGCAGGGTCTAACTGGAAATAGAAGTCAATTTCATAAATGTAATCTCACATTTCAAAAAAGTAATCTTATAAACTTTGATATTAGATATTCTACTGAAAAATAGAACCTGGTGCTATACAAATACATTTGTATTTGATTTGTTCTATTCCCCACGGAGGGGAACCTTGCAGCAGTGAGACAGGCCATGCTTACTGGAGCGGGGGGGGGCACAGCGGGGCGGGCAGGGTCCCGTTGGCGAGGCGGGTGTCCCAGGGACCACAGCGCCCCCTGGCCCAGACGCAGCGTAGCCCAGGCCCGGCGTTGGCACAGCGGTGCGAGTCGTAGAAGGCGTGGCAGGAGGGCGAGGTGTAGGCCAGCACGTCGTTAAGCAGCACGCCGGAAAAGCCACCAAACACGAACATGGAGCTGTGGGGGGGGGGGGGGGGGGGACAGGCTGAGCACTGAGGGTGAACACACACACCTGAGTTCATGTGGTGTGTGACTGTGTGTGTGTGTGTGTGTGTGTGTGTGTGTGTGTGTGTGTGTGTGTGTGTGTGTGTGTGTGTGTGTGTGTGTGTGTGTGTGTGTGTGTGTGACTGTGTGTGTGTGACTGTGTGTGTGTGACTGTGTGTGTGTGTATGTGTGTGTGTGTGTGTGTGTGTGTGTGTGTGTGTGTGTGTGTGTGTGTGTGTGTGTGTGTGTGACTCACCCGTTGCTGATGACGGCAGAGTGACCGAAGCGGTTCACATCCCGGTGAAGGTCTGGTCTGGGAAGGACGGACCACTCGTCACACGCTGGAGGGAACACACACACACACAAACACACACACACCGTGTTGATATAACCTCCACTGTAATCAACCAGTAGCCTGTGTGGCCTCCCTTGTAGATCCATGCCAGGATCAGCATGAGTGTTGTCCCTCCCTGGATCCTCTGAGTTACAGTGGTGCCAATGGGTGATTCAGTCGCCCAGAGGATGGGTGCAGAGATAGGGTGATTAACACTGTCAGCGGAGGGGAGGAGAAACAGGAGATACAGAGAGGATAGATGGAGGGAGATACAGCGAGCTGGTATCCCCCGGACACCAATACTGTCATAAACAACCAACCGTAGTAAGATGGCTTTACGAGTGTGTGCGTGTGTGTGGGGGGCGCCAGAGTGTATGTGTGAGGTGAGAATAATCATAAAAGATTAATCCACTGCAGTTGCCATTAACCAAAGCCAGAGTAGACTCTGAGGGGCTTAATGGAGATTTAATCACCCGCCGCACAGGAATACAGAAACATACATGGTGGGGTGCGGAACACGGAACTGGGAACACGGAACCAACACGATCTGGCAGATGGGATCTCTGCCTGGAAACACAGCGCTCCACGGGTAGGAAACCACAGGAACTCCAGGACCGATGAAATATGATCCGACCAGAACCAGATCCGACAGGAAGTGGAAACCAGGCTCCGCACTGTCTCCACCTCACCTCAGTGTTGGTCAACATAACACCATCCCACCCAACATTTCACCGCACACCACACGTCCCCAACTAACACGAGTATTTCTGACTCCAACAGGGTTTCGCGTGGAGGAGTTTAATATTCCTTCTGGAATGTTCTGGGTAGCCGAAAGTTTATTCGAAAAACCCTTCGTTTCATTTATGACGTCGGAGAGCAGAACTAAAAGACGAGACTCCGTAAAAACCCTTTATCCTGCTGTTAATAACACCAGAGGATACACAGTCATATAGTTTATGTCCCCGAGCCTAACGGCATCGCCGCTGTGTGTTTTACCGTTCAAACTAACGGCCTCCCCCCTGATTTTACGCTCCTCACGTACCCGCCATGCATTAATATGGAAATGTGCCATTTTGCGAGATGAGTTGTCTCGCGTAAAAAAAAAAACCAACAGAGGAGTTAAACGCCAGGCCGCCAGGTTGCTAATGACCCGGCTAAGTATTCTGCTAATTGGGGAGCGCTTGTTTTAAAGTAGAGGACCGCTGACAACACTGGTCAAGATCAAGAGGTCGTTTTAATCAAATCCGCCGGTAGTATTCATATCTACAGGGGTCAGGATGTAATCTCATTAACGTGCCAATCAACCTGATGCCAAACTAGCGATGCCCCGCTGACGCCCTCCTCACGGGACAAACGGGGTTTGGCGGTTGCCAGAAAACAAAAACGTTATCATCATTAACCCTATGGGCAAAAGCAATTAACACACCCTTTACCAAACCTCCTCCCTGTCAAGAACAGTCCTGTCACACACACTGACCTCTCGCATGGACACAGGCTGCATGAGAAGCAGAAGGGGCTGGAGAGAGCGTCTACAGCCCGGAGAGGTGGGGTCTCTCCAGAGACAAACTGATACTCATCTCCCCTCCACCTCCCATTTCATTTCCGGCCAGGATATTGCGAAAGCTTCCATTATTAATGTGTTGTGGAGTTCTAGAAGGGTGGCAAGGGAATCAGAAGAACGAAGGAGAACCGGAGAACCAGAGGGATGGAGAGACAGAGAGAGAGAGAGAGAGAGAGAGAGAGAGAGAGTGAGTAAGTGAGTGAGTGAGAGAGAGACATGGAGAGAGACTGACAAGAGCAAGAGACAGACCGACAAGGACAGATGGACAGAGTGAAAGACGGATAAAGAGAAAGACAGATAGACGGACAGAGTGAGGGAGACAGAGAGAGAGAGAGACAGACGAGTGGGAGATACGCAGATTAGAGGCCACTTGAACGTCAGATTTAATGAAATGTGCTGCAGTGTTTTGGGGCTCCTCTGAGCGATACTGGCTGCTGCTGCTGCATTACACCAGGCCACAGGGTCTCTGTGTCTCAGTGTGTACAAACTTGTGTGTTTGTGTGTGTGTTGGGGGAACTACATTTTCATTTTAATTAGACTTCATTTTTCACCAAATCTAATTACGTGTTTTTGGCGGGGGAAGGGAGTACAAGGTGGAGAACAGGCAGAGGAGGAAGAAGAATGGAACACAAAGGAAAACTGCCGTGAGTGTCGAGCTCAATCCAATCTCTGCTGGCAGAAGATGAGCACAACAGCAACTAATGTGGTCTGTCCTCCGAGGCTGGCAGGGAGAAACAAAACAAAGTAGAGCTTAAGACTGAGCTCAGAGGGCACCATGC
>CM059293.1:4435000-4437500 GCA_030340665.1 Neosalanx taihuensis
GTGTGTGTGTATCCCTCTCTCTCACTCACACACACATTCCACCTGCTAGGTATTACTGAGTGTCAGGTCCAATAGGAGCCCAGTATCCACTGAGCAGTTCTAACCCCTGGTTGGGCCGCGAGGAGCACCGATGACCTCACAGCACATCACCTCTCCTCACTATCTCTCCCCACACACACACACACACACACACACACACTCCGCAGGCCAGGGTCACTCACCAGGTGCGTGTGTTGACCTGGTAGCGGTACAGCTCATCCACGAGGCCGTACTTGTTGGCGGGGGAGGGCTTTGTATCCCCCGTGGACGTACACAAAGCCGCTGGCCTCGTCGTACACACTGCTGTGGCCGTAGCCCCCCTGCACAATGGCACCTGTCGTCTCTGGGACCTGCCAAGAGTTCGTCTCTGAGGAGAGGACAGAGAAAACAGACAAAGAAGAAAGAGTGACTCAGTAATTTTTGTGTGTGTGTGTGTGTGCGTTGCGTGCGTGTAAACTCTTTTGGATTGAGTGACCTATCAAGGGACAGCATTAGTCTGCTCTCCCCTCATCAAACGTTCCTACCAGAAGGAGAGCGGAACGGGGGGGAGAGGCAGAGAGACCACAGCTTGGTGACCCTCAAACCACGGGAGGAGGGAGGGAGGGAGGGAGGGAGGGAGGGAGGGAGGGAGGGGAGGGAGGGAGGGAGGGAGGGAGGGAGGGGAGGGGAGGAGGGAGGGAGGGAGGGAGGGAGGGAGGGAGGAGGGAGAGGGGAGAGGGAGAGGGAGAGGGAGAGGGAGAGGGAGAGGGAGAGGGGAGAGGGAGAGGGAGAGGGAGAGGGAGAGGGAGAGGGAGGGAGGTCAAGAGATGGTGAGAGCTGAGAGATGGGGAGATAAGGGGATAGAGCAAGAGAGCGAGAGAGAGAGAGAGAGAGAGAGCGAGAGAGAGAGAGAGCGAGAGAGAGAGAGAGAGAGAGCGAGAGAGTGAGAGACAGCGAGAGAGAGAGAGAGAGAGAGATGAGGGGATGGTGAGAAGCTGAAAAAAAAGAGTGATGACGAACAAAGGTCAAACGGTCACTTCCATCGCCTCTGATGAGATCCTTTTAAACGCTGCTCTTTGACCAGTACTCAGTTAATTGGTGGACTATACCCTCCCAGACGGTCCCTCTTTGCCAACTGCCATCCTTCAGAAGAACATCTTTAATGAGTCCCTATTACAGCTCCACTCTGCACCCCCGAGCACAATACTGGACTCAGCAAAGTGTGGTCAAACTCAAGTCTTACAAAACAAAAAGCATTGTCCTCTGGACTGGAGATCATGTCATTCCTCTAAGAGAGGTTTAGAGAGAGAGAGAGAGAGAGAGAGAGAGAGAGAGAGAGAGAGAGAGAGAGAGAGAAGAGAGAGAGAGAGAGAGAGACAGAGACAGAGAGACAGGGGAAACAAAGTGAGTGAAAGATGGGAGAGAAGAAAGAAAGAAGGTGAAGCATGGAGAGAAACAGAGAGAGAGAGACAGAGACAGAGACAGAGAGAGAGAGAGAGAGAGAGAGAGAGAGAGAGAGAGAGAGAGAGAGAGAGAGCACGACAGGCCAAAGGTCTAAAGTGATTTTCAAGCAGAACTCAGACACATTAATTAATCATCGTTTTCTTCCTGACGGTCCGGCTTTAGTGCCACCTCTTCATGATGACCATGCTGTGTGTGTGTGTGTGTGTGTGTGTGTGTGTGTGTGTGTGTGTGTGTGTGTGTGTGTGTGTGCGTGCGTGCGTGTGTGCGCGTCATAACCTTCCATTAAAAAACAGCAAGGAACCTATTTATGTGTCAAAACATCTTTTCCTTTGTGTGAGCCTGATCATTAGTTCCTATGGTGGTGCTCGATACGAACAGCCTATAACAGGAACCAACAGAAAGTCTCACAAAATTGTTGGAGCATATTCAAACTGATCTTATGCACGCTGTACGCTTCGCATTATCTACGGCTGGATAAAACCTCTCAGGAATGAAGGATGGCTTTTATCAACGCTTCAACAACAGTCATATCCAAAGGAAAAGCTCATTTCCTCGACTCATCCTGTCAATGACATCAGATTAGCTTTTCCAGACTGGCCAGGGAACGAAGGGCTGTCCAATCTGAAAGGCTCCATCTCAGCACCCCCAGTAGGACTCCAGGTCTCTAAAATAGCCCCCGACATTCACCTCTCCTGCAGGGGGGCTGCCATGGCCCGGGCTGGGGGGAGGGGGGGAGGGGGCTGGATGACCAGCCTGCTCCATGTGAAGCTGAGGCTGAACCGGCAGAGAGCAGCGCCACAGCACCATCTGCTGGTGAGGAGAACTAGCACTCCCCCCCGACGATACTGTAGAGACGAATTAGCTTCTAAAACCGTTGCAAGTGCTTGTAACATTTGTTGGTATGTTCAGTAAGATGTAAACAGAATGATTATGGATTAGATTTGAGAGCCGGTTCAAGCCAAGTTTGTACACGGTCTGGCTCATCTAGTCATTTAGCAGACGCTCCGATCCAGAGCGA